>VZQC01013712.1:0-74699 GCA_009823505.1 Rhizomys pruinosus
CAACACCCTCTTCTGACCTCTGCAAGCATTGCATGCATTGGTACACTTCCACGCAGAAAATACACTCATACACATAAAATCAAATAAAAATAATAAAATATTAAAAAATAAATAGGCTGGGTGTGGAGGTCCATGCCTTTAATCCCAGCACTCAGGAGGCAGAGGCAGGCAGATCTATGTGAGTTCAAGGCCAGCCTGGTCTACATGGCAAGTTCCAGGATAACTGAGGCTACACAGAAACCATTCTCAAAAAGACAAAAAAAAGTAATTAATTTTTTTAAAAAGCAAATTTAAATCAAATCAAGACCTAGTCTGTGTTTTACCTTGTTTCTGACGTCTAGACCTCAGAAAGTCTTTGAGCATTTTAACAACATATTCAGATCCCTCTGGTGACAGGGTAAGATTGAGAATCTCCTGACCTCAGGGAGTTTCAGTGGTGGACAGAAGAAAAGAAAGAGACCTGACTTTTATCTGCCTGTGGGTTGGCATCAGTGGAAGGTCCAAGCGGCAGCAGTGGAAGGTCCACGTTGTGGCAGTATCAGTGGAGAGCACGGGTGGTTAATGGCACTGGAGGGTGCAAACCACAGCTGCAATGGTGGGCAAAGGTGAGAAGGGTGGTGAGCAAGGATTGGATGTGCTTTGTTACATTCAAGTGATTTACATGGCCCATCGTGGCGCCTATGGAGGATGGGTCTGCTCCCATCCCCTGCCGTAGAGGGGGTGGGTGGGGCTTGTTGGCAACTCTGGAACATTCTATCTCTATGGGTGGGCTTAGCAGGCATGGGACAAACTATTAAACCTAGGGGTGTAACTTTGGAGGCTTGCTTGGGAGATCCTTCTTAGTTGCTATTTTTTCTTATCACTCTTGTTTTTTTCTGCCTTGGAGGGTTTTCAGATGGTTGGTTATTTTCTTCCAGGATGCATGTGGCACACCCCCTCTTCTCTGGAAGTTGGAATAATCCTAGAGCAAAAACCGCGAGACTTTCAGGCGAGACTTCACTTGAGGAAGCCGTTACTTCCTTCGAGGCTTTCTGTAGGTGAGTTGCGGAAGAGAAGACTCCCTTTAGGTCTGCTCTATTTCCTGCCTTGTTTTTCTTGGGCCAGAGGTGAGTCTTTTTGCAGATGTGTTGGGCCAGTACATACCTCCTCTGGCCACTGGTTGGTGAGATGAAGTGTGGTGGGAGGCGTCCAAGCGAAGCGGCAATCTTTCTAGTGAGTCGTCATTAGGGAAGTGACGCTGGGGGTCGTGGGGAGGAAGAACAAAGGGATTGAGGGGGGACGATTATTTTATTTTTTCCAGGGCCACTGAATTCCGGAAGGCACTTAGCCATCATGGCCTTGAATCCCAAGGACCCCAATAGTGGGTTCCGGCATGCCACGGTTTTAACATTCATCAAGGAACAAATGGGAAAACACGCTAAAGGCCCCGAGTTCTATTCTCAGAACCTGTCCCTGTTCTGGGAGGTGGTGGAAGACAAGCTCGAGGCCATCCTGCAGGACAGTGAAGTCCCTACAGAGGCCCGAGAAGCCTGTGCCTGGAGCAGCCTGGCCCTGGCGGTGCGCTTCGCGTTCAGGCAGAACCACTTGCAGGGGTGCAGGGTGCAGTGGCTGCATGGCTTCGCCAGCCTGCACAAGTCAGCCGCACAGGCCTTGGCAACGGAGCTGAAGCAGCTCACTCAGCAGCAGGAAACCGAACGCAAGGAAGCAGCGTTCCAGTTTCAGCTGATGCAGAACAAATTGAAGGTGGTACAGAGAGAACGGGACCTGCTGAAAATGAAACTGCTACACAGGGTAAGATCCTACCACCCTACTGCCTCTATCCTTCTCTCATCCCATCCCACCTCTATGCCTGTGCCCAATTCCCAGAACACTCAGCCCTGCCCACTTCACTGTAGGAGCTGGGGGCCGAACCAAAGGTACAAAGTGTGTCTAGTGTCCTTGCTGATACCAGAGGGACAGGGACACTGATACAAGAAGGTGCGGGAGAAGAGGTCGCAGCTCCTGCTGTAGCAGCATATGAAGTTGAAAAGGAAATGCATGCAGCCACAGATTCAGCTGCCTCGGTGGCAACGGAGCAGGGAGTAAGTATCCTGGAGCATCTTGGGGCTGTGGCATGTCTCCCCTTGAGCTTGCAGATGACCCAGGGAGTCAGACGTGTAGACCCCTCAATGTGTTCTTTTAAGGGGCCCTTTATTTTCAAGTCTTCAGGGCTCCCCAGAATCTGTTAATATCCGGCTTCCTGCCCCATTCATGTATTGTTAGAAAAACCCCTTTCCAATCACCACCACCCCATCTCCCCCATCAAATACAGTCACAGAGCCTCAGATGCCTCCCAATTTCATGGCTACCGATATAAGTACACCTGACTCTCAGGGCCCCATGACAATCCTTGGACAACCCCAGAGAACAGCTCGCAAGAGCTCCCTGCCATGGAGAAAACCAGCTCTCGGGCCTGGGGATTTGGAGTGCCTTTGGTGCCAAGCTGTGAATTTTTCACAGAGGGAAATGTGCTTCTGCTGTGGGAGGATGGCAACAGAGCTGAAGCAGCTCACTCAGCAGCAGGAAACCGAACGCAAGGAAGTAGCGTTCCAGTTTCAGCTGATCCAGAACAAATTGAAGGAGGTGCAGAGAGAACGGGACCTGCTGAAAATGAAACTGCTACACATGGTAAGATCCTCCCACCCTACTGCCTCTATCCTTCTCCCACCCCATCCCACCTCTATGCCTGTGCCCAGTTCCCAGAACACTCAGCCTTGTCCACTTCACTGTAGGAGCTGAAGGCCAAACCAGAGGTGCCAAGTGTGTCTAGTGTCCTTGCTGATACCAGAGGGACAGGGACACTGATACAAGAAGGTGCAGGAGAAGAGGTCGCAGCTCCTGTTGTAGCAGCATATGAAGCTAAAAAGGAAATGGATGCAGCCACAGATTCAGCTGCCTCTGTGGCAACGGAGCTGGGAGGAAGTATCCAGGAGCATCTTGGGGCTGCCGCATGTCTCCCCTTGAGCTTGCAGATGACCCAGGGAGTCAGACGTGTCGACCCCTCAGCATGTTCTTTTAAGGGGCCCTTTATTTTCAAGTCTTCAGGCTCCCCAGAATCTGTTAATGTCCGGCTTCCTGCCCCATTCACATATTGTTACAAAAACCCCTTCCCAATCACCTCCACCCCATCTCCCCCATCAAATAGAGTCACAGAACCTCAGATGCCTCCCACCTTCATGGCTACCGGTATCAGTCCACCTGACTTTGAGGGCCCCATGACAATCCTTGGACAACCCCAGAGAACAGCTAGCAAGAGCTCCCTGCAGGGGAGAAAACCAGCTCTCGGGCCTGGGGATTGGGAGTGCCCTTGGTGCCAAGCTGTGAATTTTTCACAGAGGGAAAATTGCTTCTGTTGTGGGAGGATGGCAACAGAGCTGAAGCAGCTCACTCAGCAGCAGGAAACCGAACGCAAGGAAGTAGCGCTCCAGTTTCAGCTGATCCAGAGAAAATTGAAGGAGGTACAGAGGGAACAGGACCTGCTGAAAATGAAATTGCTACACATGGTAAGATCCTCCCACCCTACTGCCTCTATCCTCCCATCCCATCCCACCTCTATGCCTGTGCCCAATTCCCAGAACACTCAGCCCTGCCCACTTCACTGTAGGAGCTGAGGGCGGAACCAGAGGTGCCAAGTGTGTCTAGTGTCCTTGCTGATACCAGAGGGACAGGGACACTGATGCAAGAAGGTGCGGGAGAAGAGGTCGCAGCTCCTGCTGTAGCAGCGTATGAAACTGAAAAGGAAATGGATGCAGCCACAGATTCAGCTGCCTCTGTGGTAACGGAGCTGGGAGGAAGTATCCAGGAGCATCTTGGGGCTGCGGCATGTCTCCCCTTGAGCTTGCAGAAGACCCAGGGAGTCAGACGTGTAGACCCCTCAGCGTGTTCTTTTAAGGGGCCCTTTATTTTCAAGTCTTCAGGCTCCCCAGAATCTGTTAATGTCCGGCTTCCTGCCCCATTCACATATTGTTACAAAAACCCCTTTCCAATCACCTCCACCCCATCTCCCCCATCAAATAGAGTCAGAGAGCCTCAGATGCCTCCCACCCTCATGGCTACCGATATAAGTCCACCTGATTTTGAGGGCCCCATGACATTCCTTGGACAAGGCCAGAGAACAGCTCGCAAGAGCTCCCTGCAGTGGAGAAAACCAGCTCTCAGTCCTGGGGATTGGGAGTGCCCTTGGTGCCAAACTGTGAATTTTTCACAGAGGGAAATTTGCTTCTGCTGTGGGAGGAAGATAGGGCCGCAAAACCCTCAGTGAATTCAAAAATGGGAAATAGAAATTCCCCAAAGGGAAATGTAAAAATATGAGAAAAAGTAGAGTGGGAAGGGATTCATGGGAGGGGAAAGGGAGGGGGTGGTACAGATGGTGTGGGGAGGGATAAAGTTTATTTCTTTTGTATTCCAGATTAGCATTCAAGACCCCAGAACTGATCCACTTTCTTTGCATTGTGTGTGTGTGTGTGTGTGTGTGTGTCTTCCCTCCTAAAGTCTGGTGGACCTGGGTAGCCATGTACTCAGATCACCACCATCTCCCCACACCTAGGCTTTAGATGACAGAGCCAGAGTGATTATTTGAGACATTCTGAGCCAAACTTATTCTCAGGTGGGAGGATGAGAACAGAAGTAGGTTTTACTTTCAGGATGATGTTGGGTAAAGAGTCATTGGATCAATAGGAGTTGGGAGCAGGGTCACAGGCAATGAAAATACAGGCCTTGGCTGAGGCCTGGGCCTGGCTGGGATCAGGAGGAGAGTTAGCCCCATTCCAGACAGAGTTGTAGCAGGACACCAACAAGAGGTTCAAGGGGCTGACATGTAGAGAAGCATAGAGGAGCTGATCAGGTGACTCCAGAGAACTCAGCTTCCTTGTTATGCAAAGACCCATTTTACCCAAATCCTGGGTTCTTTAACAAGTTAACAAGTGGGTTCCTGTTCTGACCATCTAGATTGTGCCATGTGGCACAAGGAAACTAGTATTTTCCTCCTTTTATTCTTTTTAATGTTTTTGAGACAAGGTCATCTTATGTAGCCCAGGCTGGCCTCAAATGCACTATGGAGCTGAGAATGTCCTCAACTCCAGACCCTCCTACTGCTACTTCCCAAGTGTAGAAATTGCTTGCATTTATTCCTTCCTGACTCAGAAACACAGTTTTAAATAGCACGCCATCAAAGAAACTATTGGAAGTGGCAGGGCACTTGAATTTGCAACCAGCAAACAGTAGGGACTCCTTTATCCCCCAAGCATCCCCGGGAATGTATTGGGTATGAGTTTTATGTTTTAAGGAAATTATATTACATTTAAAAATGAAGCCATATCTGGGATGCGTATTCCTGGGAATGACCTAGATAGGAATCTCATGTCCTGAGTTACACCACAAGAAATAAAATGGTCAAGTGAAGCCTGGGATGAGTTAATGCCAGGTTTATGCTCGACTCTTCATTAACATGGCAGAGATTTTATCACTCCTATGAGAATTCTGAAGAACTATACAGAGGATGATAGCATCAGGAGCAAGTGTGGACTGCTATGATTATACAGACTTTTGCCTGGAACCTTCCCTAGTCTGCCATGGACAGAAGCAGAGACAGTCAGGTCTGAACAGGCAACTCCTTCCACTGTCACAAGGTGAGTCAGCAAGTGAGAGTGACCAGATGGTTGGCCAATCTATATGACAGGCCAAAGCATGTGACATATGGTAGTATTCTCTCTACCAGTTCATCACCATGCTAAATTAAGGAGAATGTGGATATAAAGCTCTGAGTGTATTCAGAAATGTAAAATAGAAAAGATTCCTACCCCAGTTGGAGGGGCGTGGTAAAGGCAGTGGTTGGAGCAAGGGAATAGGAAGGATAATGGTCTGCTTCTCTCCTTCTAGTGACTATGTTCTGGGAGTAACTATGTATGTGTTTTAGTCCTCAGGTGAAAGGATGGGGAAGAACTTCACCTAGACCAGACTTAGACAACAACTGGAAGATCCTTGGTCATCCTATGGACTTTGGACCTGGAGAATCAGGAGCAGTTGTGGCAGCAGAACACTTTCCACTGGCACTGTGACTTTGGGTTATCTGCTATTGGTGAGGGTGCAGTCACCATCAGGACTAGGGGCCAGATTCCAAGGGTACAGTTCCTCAACAGACTTTGGGCTTATCTATCTCCTTCAACTTCAGGGTTTCCAAACCTCAGTGCACCTGAAACCTGGATTCAGGTAATTCCTGTGCACTGTAGACTGTTCAGCAGAATCCCTAGCCTTTAACTGGAACTTGTGTGCACATCCCACCTCCTACCCCCTCACTTATGACAACTGAAACTGCCTCTGGATACCACACATGTACACTAGACAGTAAAAATCAACCCAAGCTTGGAAAATTACAAGCAATAATGCACTTAGCAGTTTGACTAAGAAAAGAAGCAAAAGACAAGATCACAGAGGCTGAGGCAGGATGAAAAAACGCTCCACTGAAAGTCTAGCATTTACTTTGACTCTTCAAGCACATTTGTGGCAAAACCAAACTGCCCAGAATTGAGGAACAATGGGAAACTCATCAAGAACTCTAGGTCGTGATAGGAAGGAATACATTTTTTAAATGTTTTTTTTTCATATATTTATGTATGTGTATGAATGTACTGTCTGCATGTAGGTTTGTGCACCCGTGTCGTGCAATGCCCCGGAGGTCAGAAGAGGGTGTCGGATTCCCCTGGAACTGAAGTTCTCCTGGAATTGGAGTTTCAGACGGTTCTCAGCCACCATGTGGGTGCTGGGGATCGAACTCGGGTCCTTTGTAAGAGCAGTCGGCACTCTTAACTGCTAGACCATCTCTCCAGCCCCCAACATTTACAAATTTTATACATTTATATTTTACTCTTAGGAAGAAAACTTATAGAAATATATCCAGTAAACAAGGTTTTCTGCAGGAAGGTAGAACTCAGGATCAGGAAATAGGACTTAGTGTGATATGGGGTATAGGCTAGACTTTAGGGCAGCCAAGTGAAAAACTCTTACTTCTTTACATGTACCGTGTTTTGAAAGTAAATCCATAAGCTGTTCTGTTCACCAAAATAAAATTAATTTACTCACTTGAGTTTGGAAACACTGATTCTTCCTTAGGAATGGGAGGAGAAAAAAAGAGCAGAAAATAATGTCTGTGGCAAAGGGGTGGGAATCCTGGGGAGGGGGGTAGCTGTAAGTGTGTGAAACGGGCAAATAAAAGACATTCTTTGGGCACTTTTAGAATAACTGAGGTAAAGGATGGAACCTTGATGGAGATGAAATTATTATCGAGCTGGATGGAGTAGAAGACTAAGCTGAAAGAAAACTCAAAGGGGGATATGAGGGATGTGATAGGAAAAGTAAAGGGATTCCTCTTCTGGTACCCAAGAGGGCAAGTGACACAAAACTTCCAAGTGATTCAACCTGTCACATACTTGTCATAGCAGAAATAACACATTCCAAACTGGGGAAGGTGGAAAGGGGATGAACAGAGATCTGTGACGTCTTTCAGCCCTTTCTAGGATTATACTATCTTTTTATTCTCTGTTCCACTAAGAATGGTTATAGTTTGTTGTAAATAAACCCTCTCCTATACTCCTGCAGTTAACCCCTCATTCATACTCCAGTAACAACTCCCCCATACTCCTATATGAAATAACTCTCCCGTACTACTGTAAGTAACCTGTCACCCAGAGTCCTGTAGGTAACCCCTCACTCACAGTCCTGTAAGTAACTACTCACTCACAGTCTTGTAGTTAATCCCTCACCCATAAACCTATAGGTAACCCCTCACCCATACTCTTGTAGGTGACCCTTCACCCACAGTCCCCAGGTAACTCTTCATCCATAGTCCTGTAGGTAACCCCTCACCCATACTCCTGTAGGTAACCCCTCCCCCATAGTTCTGTAGGGTACTCCTCACTCATACACCCATATTTCTGTAGGTCAGCCCTCACCATATTCCTTATGGATAGCCCCAACCCATAGTCCTGAAGGTAACCCCTCACCTATAGTCCTGTAGGTGACCCCTCTACCATAGTCCTGTAGGTGACTCCACATCCACAGTCCTGTAAGTCAACCCCACTCATAGTCCTGCAGGTGACCCCTCTATCATAGTCCTGTAATTGACCCCTCATCCATTGTCCTGTAGGTGACTCCTACCCATAGTCCTGAAGGTGACCCCTCACCCATAGTTCTGAAGGTAACCCCTCACCTATAGTCCTGCAGGTGACTTCTCTACCATAGTCTTGTAGGTGACTCCTCATCCACAGTCCTGTAAGTCAACCCCACTCATAGTCCTGCAGGTGACCCCTCACCCATAGTTCTGTAAGTGACCCCTTATTCACTCTCCTGTAGGTGACCCCTACCCATAGTCTTGAAGGTGACCCCCTCACCCATAGTCCTGTATGTAACACCTCAGGCATAGTCCTATAGGTAACTCCTTGCCCATACACACATAGTCCTGTAGGTTTCCACTCACTCATAGTCCAGTAGGTAAACAATCACCTGTAGTCATGAAGGCAAGCCCCCACCCATAGACCTGCAAATAATCCCTCAGCCATCGTGTTGTAGCTGACCCCTCAGCAATAGTCAGGTAGGAAACCCCTCAACTGTAGTACTGTAGGTAACCTCTCAGCCATTGTCTTGTAGCTGACCCTCACCCACGGTCCAATAGATGACCCCAAAGACATATTCCTGTAGTTAACCCCTCACCTATACACCTGTAACTAACCCCTTACTCATATTCCTGTAGGTGACCCCCTCACCCACAGTCCTCCAGGTGATCCCTCACACATAGTCCTGTAGGTGGCCCTTAATCATTATACTGTAAGTGACCTCTCACCCACAGTCCTGTAGGTAACCTTCACCCACAGTCCTGTACACACCCCCTCACCCATATTCCTCTAGGAGGTCCGTAAACCATTTCCTGTAGATGACCTCACCCATAGTCCTGAAGGTGACCCCTCACTGATAGTCTTTTAGGTGACCCCTCACCCACAGTACTATAGGTAACCTCTCAGAGATAGTCCTGTAGGTAACCACACCTCACCCTTAGTCCTATAAGTAACCTCTCACCCATTGTCCAGTAGGTAACCCCTCACCCATAGTCCTGTAGATAACCCCTCACCCATAGTCCTATAGGGAAACTCCACCCATAGTCCTGAGGGTGAGTTGTCACCTGCAGTCCTGAAGGTAACCCCTTATCCATAGACCTGTAGGTAACCCCCCACCCATGTCCCTATACCTTACTCCTCATTCACGTTTCTATTGGTAACCCCTCACCCACATTCCTGTATTTAACCCCTTGCCTATACTCCTGTAGCTAACCCATCACTCATAATCCTATAGGTGACCCCTCACCCACAGTCGTGCAGAAGACCCCTCACACATGTACCTATAAGTGACCACTCACCCATAGTCTTCCATGTAACCACTCAACCACAGTCCTGTAGGTAACATCTCATCCATAGATTTATAGGTAATCCCTCACCCATAGCACTATAGGTAACCCCTTACATATACCCCTATAAATAACTCCTCAACCATCGTCCTGCAGGAGAATCTACACATAGTCCTGAAGGTGACCCCTCACCCATAGTTCTGTAGGTAACCCCTGACCATAGTCCTGCAGCTGAGCCCTCCACATAGTCCAGTAGGTAATGCCTCACTGATCGTGCTGTATGTAACCCCTCACCTATAGTTCTTTAGGTAACCCCTAACCGATAATCCTGTACATAGCCCCTCACCCACAGTCCTGTACATTACCGATCACCCATAGTCCTGAAGGTGAGCCCTCACCCGTAGTCCTATAGGCAAACCCACACACATAGTCCTGAACTGGAGCCCTCCCCATAGTCCTGTAAGTAATGACTCACCTATAGTCTCATAAGGAACCCCTCATTCATAGTCCTGTAAGTGACTGCCCACCCATAATCCTGTAGGTAACGGGTCACCCATAGTCCTGTAGGTGAGCCCCTGCTGGAGTTTCTAATCATCTGATGGTCCTTTAGTCACAAGTGGCCAAAATCCACAAGATCGTCTTCCCTTCTAGAACCAGGCTTGGGCATTCTACAGGACTGCAAGCTTCAAGGCTGTCTTCTGCCTGCAGGCCGACAGTCGCTAGGCTCCTCCTTTGTTTTTTAATTAAAATGGAGCCCCTCCTTTGTTTCTTAATTAAAATGGAGCAGTAATGTCATAGTCCTCTAGGAGATATTTTGGGATGAACTGATACTGGACTAAAGGCATTTGGGCTGTAATCCCAAACTGGCTTTTGACAAACCAGAAAGTCAACTTTCTGAGGTGAGGATTAGTTTTTAACAAAAAGAATCATGCTGCTGGCCTAGGGGAACTTAGGTTGCAGGTAACAGAGCTTTTGTTAAAAGGAACTTTCTCTGAACACAGTTGCTATGACTCTCAAGTGCATTTACACTTATTGATTAAACATAGAAACTGATGCCAGTGCATTGCAAACTGACCACAAGAGATGCAAAGAGACCCACTGAGAATGTAACTTTGTCCTTAAGTGGTGGAACTCTAAAAATGACAAAGTAAAAGTAGTACTTTTTCTCCCATTAAAACATGCAGGTATGTGAGTGGCATAGTCTTTAAATAACATTGCTTGTCCTACACATAAAATCATACAAATTCATACAGTATGTGAATGACATTGTCTCTAACCATAACATTGTTTGTCCTATACATAAAGACATACAAAGACATAGATGGTGTTTTTTACTTGTACCCCCAAAGTCCCAAGCCTGGCTGGAGAGATCCGTGCATGTGACTACATCGATGGGACAAAGTTCAGTCACAATTGTCTCCTGTAGGTTTTTTCTTTAGCCAGCAGTCTCCAGGCTTTTGGGCAGGGGCAGGTGAGAAAGCGGAGTAAGCTATTTCTGTTGTTGAAAATAGCACCCAGGTTGTCTCAGTCTTTATTCAGCAGATGGCTGGCTACTCAGCTCTGGCTTTTAGTTTTTCAGGAGGCGTGGACGATGCCCGGAGGTGAAGTGAAAAAGCAGCTGCAGATGGCTCATCATAGAGCTGGAATCTTGGCTTTCAGGGGTGCCTTTGCAATTTTATTGATGGAATATGAATAGTAGGAGCATAGGTAGTTAAGTAAACATTATTTATTATACCTGTGGTGCTGGCCTAGCACAGGTGGTTAGAGATACCATTTTTTCATATTACTGTAGGTAAGAAATACCTCATTTATCATTTCAGTAGATAAATGGATGAAGGCTTATTAAAGTTGTTTTTAAAAATAGCATAGATTACGCCTTTAATTTTAAGTTTGAAAAGTAAAATAATATATTAATTTAGTACTTGAAATTGTCCATGGCTCTCTTTTATCCCTGGTAGATTTATTAGGCCTGATTTTTTAATTTAATTAAAGACAGCTGTAGTATATTTTTTACTGATGTAATTGGCTGTTGGAGAAATCCCAGCCTGAACTTGATACATATTTAATAGATTTCTTTTAATAGATTTCTTTTAAGAAAGGAATAAAGGATAAATCATTTAGGTTATGTATTGAGTCTGTGAACTTTTTTTGTTGTTTATATGAGATGCATGAAGAAGAATTTGTAAAAAGGTTAATTAATAATTTGCAGTCTGTTACTCTGATTCAACCTATCTATTCCAGAATGGGCATGCTAGCCCTGTCATTTTATGTTCAGCATACATGTCATTTCCCTCAAGGAGGTCACACGCATCTATGTGAAACACAGGTGGAGAGGTGGCATTCTCTACAACCCTCAACATTTTCCCATCTCAGGCCCAGGGCAGCTGTCAGTTCCAGGTCTCTACTGCCCAATTGGGCCACAAATGGGTCCCATCTATCATAGCCCCAAACAATTATAGTATCATTCTGATTTTAGCATTCAGGTGAATCGCACCTTCAGGGGCAGCTGAGGGTCTCTTGTTACCCTCCATTTTGCACTCTCATTTGGGCTAGTGGTGTCCACTTTCAGATGGGAGTGATGAATGCAAGCAGCCATTCCAGGTACCTTGACAGCTGTTGGTGTCATCGTCGGGAAAGCTGTAGGTGTGGTCAGGATCACAGGAAATGATCCCTTCCAGGAAGGTTCCAATGATTTGCTGGGCAGATGGTGGATCCACACCAAGTCTTCAGGGTGGAACCTGTGGGTTGGTTCAGTCAGGGATGGCACAGATTGTGGGGATCAGAAGTGACTGAATGCCTGGAGTTGTTTGCTGTAACTCCTATAAGGACTTGGAGAAGTAATAATTACACATTTCAACTGCTAGCACCCCTCCTCTCGGAGGAATTACTGGAGGTGGATGACCAAACATTATTTCAAATGGCATCAACTTATTCCTGTAGGGGGAGCACTGATCCTAAAAAAGGCGGTATGAAGAGGCTCAGGGCACCCCTGCCAGTCTCTGCCCAGAATTTGGTTAAAGTTTCTTTCTTTTTTTTTTGGTCTTTTCGAGACAGGGTCTCCCTGTAGTCACAATATTCCTGCTGGTCCTTTCTACCTGTCCTGAACCCTGAGGTCTGTAAGCACAGTGTAGCTTCCGTTTTATTGTCAGAGCCCTGAGCACTTGTGATACTCTGGCCATGAAGGCCAGCTTATCATCAGACCCCAGAGGAAAAGGAAGGCCAAAACAGGGACTAATTTCCATTAGCAACTTCTAGTGAGTACATTAGCTGTCTCTGAACTGGTGGGGAAGCCTTCTACCCATCCTGAGAAGGAATCTATAAAAACCAACAAATACCAGTAGTCAAACCTTGCTGAGGTTACCTCAGTAAATTCCAATTATGAGTACTCAGAAGGGCTGAGTCCCCATTCACTGATGCTCATGAGATTGGGAGCTGTTCTTTCTCCTCTTTTGGGTTCACTTGGGCACAAGTGACACAATGATTGGTAATTTGCTCTGCCTTTTCACCCAAGTGAGGAATAAAATATCTATTTCTAATCCGTTCTTTTAACTTGGTTGATCCCAGGTCAGTGCTTTGGTGAATTTGAGAGAGGAGTGCTGGACCTAGTGCTCTGGGCAGAATGGGAAACCATTGGGGAGAATCCACCAATCCTCAGTTTTAGTGATCCCCCTACCCCTGCTGCCTAGCCCATTCTTCCTCCTCGCTGGTATACATAGGATGATCTAATAAATCGGGCTCAGGTAAGAGAGCAAGGACTGGTGAAGGGCCTAAGATCTGCAGTGCCCCCCACCCCTGGTTTGTGGCCACTGCCTTTGCTGTGATATCAGGGAATCTCTGGCCTTGGGCCTCAACTGAATTCCATTTTTGGTGACCAGGAGAGTGAATGATAGCAAGCTTTTCTGGAAACCAGAAGGCCACCAGGAGAGCAGAAATGTCCTCTTCATTTTTTATTTCTTTCCTGGCAGAGTTAGCAGGTCCTGTTCCTGGTATAAGGCACCATGGGCATGGGCAGTAGCAAAGTACTAATGGCTATCATAATAAATGCTGACTGTATGCTCATTGCTCCACCTCAGTGCCTGAGTCAGGGCTATTACTTCTGCCCTCTGAGCTGACATACCCCCAGGCAAGGATTGGCAGAGATTACCTTAGTGAGTGTCACAAGGCTGCTTCTGCATACCTGACCCCATTCTTCATGTAGCTCCCAGCAGTGTATAGGGTTGCATCTGCTTTCCCAAGGGGCTGGTCTCAAAGGTTCAGTCGTCCATGTTGCAGGTGATAAATCACTTGGACATAGTTGTAGGCAGGTTGTTCTACAGGGTCAGGCAGGAGGGATGCTGGATTCAACACTGAAGAAGGTGAGAACCTGACCTGGGTGCATGTAGGAGAAGGGTCTGATAGTGGATGATAGCATTTGACATCCAGTGCTCAGGGGCTCCTTGGAGGAGTGTCTCAAGGGAGTTGGGAGTCATGACAATCAACTCCTGTCCCATAGTCAGTTTGTCAGTCTCTTTTAGCAAGACCACTGTGGCAATGATGGTTGGATACATGCTGGCCATCCCACAGTCACGGGGTCTGGGCTTTTTTTTTTATTATTTTTTTATTTTTTTATTTTTAAATTAATTTTTATTGATGCTTTGTGCATTTCATACATTTTTTCCAATTCAGTTCAGGCTTATTTCCCTTTCCCTCCCCCCACCCCCAGGGTCTGGGCTTTTTGACAGATAGGCCATAAGCTTTTTCCAGGGTCCCAAAGTCTGAGGTAATACGCCTTTGGCCACACAGTGGAACTTGTCCTCAAACAGGTGGAAGGGTTTGGACACATCGGGTAATCCTTATGCTGGCACTGACATTAAGGCCTCTTTGAGTTCTGGAAAGGCCTCTATTTCTTTGCTCTCCCAAGTGATCGGGCCCTCTCCCGTCAAGCTCTGATATAAGGGCTTAGCTATTTCTGTGAAAGTGGGTATCCAGGGTCTGCAATACCCAACTGTTCCTAGGAATTCTCTCACCTCTCTCTTGTTCTGTGGCACAGGAATATTCAGAACGCCTTGGATTCTGCTTGGAGCCTATGTTCTGCTGCCATTTTCCAGGCAATATCCTAGATACGTTACCTTGTTGGCACCCAGTTTTGCCTTTTGGCAGATACTTGGTAGCCCAATCTCCGGAGTGTCTCTAGGAGGTCTTCAGTGGCTTGCTTACATTCCTCTAGTGTCTGTGCAGCGATGAGGTCATCCAGGTGCTGTAGGAGATTGACATTTCAGTGCTCTAGGCGATATTCAAGCAGATCTGCACTGAAGGCCTCATCAAATATGGTGGAGGAGTTCTTAAACCCCTGTGGCAGGAGAGTTCAGATTAGCTAGCTAGTGAAACCTGCCTCAGGGATTGTCCATTCAAAGGCAATATAGGTTTACTTATGGGGTCCAGAGGCAGGGAAAAGAATGCATCCTTAAATCTAGGACAGAATAAACAGTTCTCTGAAGGTCCAATAAACTAAGCAGGGTATAAGGATTCGGCACAGTTGGGTGGATAGTTTCTACACTTTTATTAACCTCTCTCAAATCCTGGACAAGGCAGTAGTCCTTGGTGCCTGGCTTCATAACAGGGAGGAGGAAAGTGATCCACGGAGAATGACAGGGGACCAGGATGCCTGCATCCTTCAGACAGTAGATATCTTTCTTAATGCCAGCCTTAGTATCTCTTGAGACTGAGTGCTGCTTCACTTTCACAGGTGTGGCTGAGCTCAGAAGTTGAACAATCCATTCCATGAGGACAGGGTTATCAATCTGCAATTTATTGGAACTTTCTTGGATCAACTATGTTCATCTGATAAGAGGCAGGTTAGTAAAATCGTTGGGAGTGGGTTTTACTTTTTAATCCGAAATAGCCTCAGTTTCACTAAATGTGATTGTGGCACCAAGCTTTCTCAGCAAGTCCCTGCCAATGAGGGAGTATGCACAGCCTGACATAACAAGAAAAGAATTAGGGACTGGAGAGATGGCCTAGCAGTTAAGAGTGCTGACTGCTCTTACAGAGGACCCAGGTTCGATACCCAGAACCCACATGGCGGCTGAGAACCATCTGAAACTCCAATTCCAGGAGAACTCCAGTTCCAGGGGAATCCGACACCCTCTTCTGACCTCTGCGACATTGCACGGCACGGGTGCACAAACCTGCATGCAGACAGTGCATTGATACACATACAGAAATAAGATTAAAAAAAAGAAAAAAAATTAGTCACGGTACCTTGTCCAAGGTCTACTTTTTTGGCCTTTGTCCAAGCATAAGTTCCAGTTCCAGTGGTCCCTTGAATATTGGTTCTTTTGTTGGTGAGGAGGCCCAAAGGTTGAGTCAAAACCAAATGGGCAGCACTGGTGTTGATCAGGAAGTGGAGAGTTTTGTCCTCCACCTTCCCTGTAACCATGGGCTCACTGGAAGACATTGGGATGGAGCTCTAGGCCCGTCAGTCAGTCCCAGACAGGTTGACTACCTGTCCTCCCTTCTTCTGCCTGTGCTGAGGGCATTCATTTTCCAGTGTCCTTTTTCCTCACAGTAGGCACATTGGTGTCTTTCCAACTTAATTAAGGGCTGGATTGATCACTTGGGCGGCCCTTGCTCCTCTCTTCTTCCTCCTTAAACACAGCTACTACTGTCCTTGCAATTCTTTTTTCCCTGCTTCTATCCCTATGTTCTCTCTCTTTTCCTCACTCTCCTAAGTGTTGAAGACTCTGTGTTATTTCCATTAATCCAGACCTGCATTTTTCCTTCAAATCCTTCCAGCTTTGGCAGCTTTCTTTCAATATCTGGGTCTGACGGCATTACAAAGTCTATGTTGATGGCCTGCGGGTTCTCTGGAGCTTACGGATTAATCAGGATGTATTTCCCATATGCATTTAAGAGCCACTCCAAGAAACCAGAGGGGTATTCCTTTCTGACTTCTCTGGATAACCTCAGATACCTTAGAGAGGTTGATCTGGCTTCCAAGCAGCCTCCGACTTTTTGGTCAGTAGGGTCTGATGATGAGTGTCTACTGTGTCTAGCGCCCCCTACCTTCATTGGTGTTAGGGTCCAAATTAGGTGGGGTAAAGGGGAGAATTCCCTCTATTCTCTCATCTGCTTCCTCTGTGGTTGTCCCAGGGCTGGCTGAAGCTTTCTGGGCTTCAACCATTATTCCATTTCGTTCCTCTGCTGTGAAGAGAGTGCCCAGAAGCTGCCTTCAGTCATCTCAAGTGGGCTGGTGAGTTAGAAAAATGATCTCCAGGAAGCTGATCAGGGTATGGCATTTCTCGGGGAACAGGGGAGTCTGGGTTCTCCAGTTATACAAATCAATGGAAGAGAAAGGGACGTAAACTCTGAAGGGGGCCCTTGGAGCTCCATCTTGGGGTGGGGCTTCACCTGGGGGTGCTTCTCTAATGGGTAGAACAGGAGGGGAAATAGCTTGGTATGAGTCTGGTCTAGCATAATCCAATACACTCCTAGTGTAGGAGGGAGAAGGTAAATAAGGATAAATCTGAGGGATATGGGTTACAGGACTGGGCAGTAAGGGGGCAGAGGGTTGCCCTGACCTTATTGGGTCCTGGAGGTGTTGGATAAGTAGATGGCTAGTAGGGTGGAGGGATCTTATCCTCTTTCTCATCCACCAAGAAGGGAGGCTTGTATACAAGTGGGCAGGACCTTGACAAGGGGGATGTTACCAAGACAGAAAGGGAAGGGCTTCGTCAAACCTTAAGGTCACAGCACTTCAGCCATGGAGGAGGGCAGGAAAGGAGAGTGAGCCAATGGTGAATATAAGGATAATGGTCAAGGTGACCAGGCCTCCCTGTAACTACCTTCCTTACTTTACCAGCCACCTGGGGATCCAGGGATCCTGTATCTGGCCAGCCTACCTCAAAGCCAGGCCACTCTAGTTCACACAAAGTGTACAGTTTCTGGGCAGACATCTTGGTTCCATAGTCTGCCTCACAGAACTCGAGACGTAGCATGCATCCCAGAGGAGTCTTGGCTGTACTTGGTCCTGCTCCCGTTTCTGCAACAAAACTTAGTGGCACACCAGAAAGCACAAATGCACCAAACAGAAGAGAGGAGTAAAAAGGCAAAAAATACAGAGACAGGGCAGACGAGACAGAACCCAGGGACATTTAGCTGAGGAGGAGGGAGATACAGGAGGACACAGAACACAAAGACAGTGAAAGGAGACCAGATGCATGCAACACACAGTCATTTGGTGGCCACCACTCAGTGACACATCCAGCCTATAGACATTTAGGGGTAGTTACTAATAACTGGGTGTTTTTAAAATGCAACAACTAAGAGTACTCAAAGACTCTCCAGATCTGGATGAGAATAGAATGCTTGGAAGAGCCCATCTGGGGTTTTGTATGTGCCTAAGCTGTATGCACAGGATGGAGGTGGAGAGAACTACTCTCTCTCTCTCTCTCACTCAGGTGCCTTCCTGGCCTGCCACTTGGCAGTGACTTAAGAGATCTTACCATACATAAGGGCCACACATATAAACCCCATGCTACTCTGTCCCCGAAGGTGAGTGCCCCTTTAAGTTAGCTGATTTCAGTGGAACCACAGGTTGAGGCCCACTCAGATTCCATAGCCACACAGTGCCTTGCAACTGATACTCTCACTTTTCCATTCACACACAGGCATTCATAGTTTAAGACAACTATTTCTTAGTTATTCCCAATAAATCCTGCAGTGTGTATGTGTGTGTGTGTGTGTGTGTGTGTGTGTGTGTGTGTGGTGGAGGGGGAGGGAGCCTTCTCCATCCCCAGAGGTTGAGATAATAATCTCATCTGATCATGCTACCCTTCTCTAAACCTGTCTGGACCCCTGAATCAAGACACACCTATTGGTTTCTCTGGAAACGTGCACCAGTCAGCTGTTCCTACTGCTGGTTTTGCAGAGATGCAGTTACTGCCTCCCGTGACCCCTTAAAAGTTTGTTCCCAGAGTTGGGCCTGTCCCAGATCAGTCTGTAGCACACTGGGGTGGGGGATCTCAGTGGAACCTCCAAGAAATGGAGACCACCCAAGGAGACCACCAGACAAAAAGTTAAAATTTAGAGATTTAAAGGAAAAAATTTACTCCAGTTTAGCAAGTGCTTGGATGGCAGCCTCTTCTGCCAATATGAGAGCCACTGCATGGGGTCAAAGTGGAGGGTTCTTTTAAACTCATAGACCACAATTACTTCAACTGGGAAAGCATTTATCAAGGATATTTATTTATTTATTTATTTATTTATTTATTTATTTTCGGTGTCCAAAGAAGCATGGTTTACAGGAGCAGGAGGGCATTGAACATTTGGTTAGTATGATTATACAATGTGAGGAGGGGAGAACAATAGGCCAGAGGGTTCTGAGATCAACCTCTTTTCTTGATTGTTTCTACTGGCCCCAGGGCTAGGATCGAGACATCCTGTGGTCAGTGGCCCCATGCCAGAAATAAGTACTGGTGACTCCTAGGGCCCTTTTTGAAATATCAGCCTGATCAGAAATTAAGATAGAATTGACTTAGTTTCCACACAGCCAGTCCTCTTATTTCTCAAGCCATCTCTTCAGCCCCAGCTTTGTGTTTTAAAGAGATGGCCTAGGGGTTAAGAGCGCCAACCGCTCTTGCAGAGGACCCGGGTTCGATCCCCAGCACCCACATGGCGGCCGAGAACCGTCTGAAACTCCAATTCCAGGAGAACTCCAGTTCCAGGGGAATCCGAGACCGTCTTCTGACCTCCGCGGCATTGCACGACACGGGTGCACAAACTTGCATGCAGACAGTACATTCATACACAAACAGAAATAAATAAAAAAAAATTCTCTATAAAGTAAGCAAGTTGGTAACTTTTATTTTAACAAACCATTTAAAGTTAACAATATATTGCTATATGAGGACAGAAGTCAATATATCCTTATTTTGGTTTCATTCCCAGCTGCAATTTCTTTATGTTTACTAGATGGGAATTTATTGGACCTATTAATGAAGACCAACTGAGAAAAGTTTGGCCTTTTTTGCTTGTCCACAAAAATGTAGTCTCATATTAACAGTGCTTTGAAAGAGCTGACTATTCACAAAGTAATGAAAAGTCAAACATTTCAAGTGAGACCACGTTTCACAATTATTACATAAATATTAATTTACATTAGATTTTTATTTTTCATGGAACATTCAAACAGATTTGTTGTATTTTTTTCTTTTGAATTGGGAAATAAGTCTTATATTTCTTTTTTTAAGTCTTACATTTCTTATATTTACCTGTCTGCCTTTATCAGTTTACATGTATCTAAACATCTGATAGCAACCTCGTTCTCCTTTTAAAGATATTAAAATTAAGAGCCTGGGAACTTAAGGAAATACAAAAATACATAAGGTTTGTATAGAGACCATGAAAAGAAAGCTTTACTCAGAGAAGTTCTCAAGAGAAAGAATTGGGCATTTATAATGGTGAACAGGAGGTCAGTGAAGTTGATGTGATGAGATCACTGAAGCCCTCAAATAATTTTTCCTCTATTTATTATATAAGGTTATGTAATTTAATGTAAGTGTACCATGTACTTTGATCATATTCCCCATATAGTCCACTCTCCTCCAAATTTCTACTTCTTCCCTTTTTTAAATTGTTAATTAATTAATTAATTAATTAATTAATTAATGTGTATTAATGTACTGTCTACATGTAGGTTTGTGTACCCGTGTCATGCAATGCCTTGGAGGTCAGAAGAGGGCTTCAGATCCCCCCGGAACTAACTGGAGTTAAAGATGGTTCTCGGCTGCCATGTGGGTGCTGGGAATCGAACCCAGGTCCTCTGCAAGAGCATTCGGTGCTCTTAATCTCTAGGCCATCTCTCTAGTCCTGATCCTTTCTTATAGTTCCTTTGGTTCCTCAGTTTTTTGAAACTATTACACTCTTGAGCACTCTGAAAGCTAAGGGTCTGCTTTATAAGAAATAACTATACATATTAATCCTGATTGAGAAACAATGGTTGCACATAGAATCGGTCAGATTTTGAAAGTCATTAGTGTCTCTTAAAGGAGTACAAATGTTACTTGTCCTTTCTTCCCACAGCTGAAAAGCTTAGAAGAAGTGGATGAAGAAAAAAAATGTTCTTCATTAGTTGTCCGGTTTTTGGTAGCTTAGAAAATTTGTTTTGTTCTAAAGTTCACCACACAAAAAATTGCCATTTACTGACATCTGGTTTTCTATTCACTTTTTCCAGATATATATGACTACATTTGTTCGTGTTAAAAATAAAATGTTGTTTGAAATGCATAAGCTATGAGGTTTTTTTAAATAAAATTGTTTATTTTAAATATGAAAGATGTTTTTGCATGAATTTAAATGGAAGAGCTTAAAGATAGTTACAATAAACAAAAGTTAAAACTCTTACTATAAGCTAAACAGTATCATTTTTATTTTATTTTTTTATTTTAGGAATATCTTTATTTTTTTATTTTTTTATTTTTAAGGGATTCTACAATATAATGACACAGTTGTTTGCAGCTAACATTGATGTTACTCAGTTTGTCATACAATTAGGTAATTGGTGCATTTTGCAAGTATCTATGTCCAAATTTTGAACAACCCAAGGTTCCCATAGTCCAGTTGGAGAAGCTTGTATGCACAGGCACGTTGATCAATTAGGAGTCCAGACTATATTCCTGGTAGTCTCATGATTCACCCCTATCTCTCGCAGCCCTTACATTCGACTCGACCACGCCTCCTCTTACCGCAGGTTTGTTCCCTGTGCTTTGGGAAATGGGGCAAAGTGGGTGAGAAGAAAACCAGTCTAATTTCTTTGTAGTTGCATTTTGGACTAGTTGTTCAGTGTTGTTCCTTCACGGTTTACGAGTTTATCCGTGATAACCCTTTTGTCATACTAACGAAGCACAACCTATTGGATGTACGCATTTAAAGCAGTACTAATTATTATGGATAAGCTAAGACTGTGAGCATAGTACACAGATGCTTGGATGGTATGCTAATCCCAAACTTGGTTTCTATAGAAAGTGGTGACAAGTTTAGTCTTTTGTGGCTTATAACATCTCCTAACCATAGAGGACATAATCTTGTGACATCACTGGATTATTCTCCAAGGAGAGAGCTAATGCTAATTAAGATTTGGGATTATATGGAATGCTAAAAGATACAAAAATAGATTGAGTCGTATTTGCTTTATTGTTTTAGTGGCCTTTGGAAACACTCTACTGTATTCCAAAACCACTGTACATTGCAATGTGTGGTCTCAATAATCTCTCCCTGTTAACGTCTGGTCTTATGGCAGCCGAGGTATCTTATCTGCCTCTCCTCCTGTAGGTTTCCCAACTTAGGGGCAAGGGGAACCCTTACCTTTGGTGTGGGGCCTTGGATACCCTGGCCAACATCCCCCTGTAGAACAATCCATTGTGATGTCAGAGACTCCTTGCATTAATATACTTTTTGCTTAAGTGCATAGCCTAAGGACTTAGTTATTTATTAATTGGTTCTGAACAGAGTGATAATCCTTTCACAGTTCTTAAGTGTCTATTATCAATTAAAGAAGGCCTATTTTACCAGTTTTATAAGAGATTACCTCTATAATAGTGTCGCCAATTGTACAGTTGGAGAACTGACCTATCATGCATCATATTTTCTCCCTCGTGTTCTATGGGGGGGTGAGCAGGCAAAGAAGGTTATAAGCCACAGTACAGACCCTGTCCATAGTTTAAACGGGGGGGACAGAAATGTAATTCTGGATTAAATATGCATCCAAACAATGTGTCTATGCCAAATAACCTACCATAACTATTAGTGCTGCTTAAATCACTATATCTAACTTGTTTGGTGCTTCATTAGTAGGGAGTCGAAAGGTTTACTCCCGAACAAACTGTCAGCCCATGAAAGGAAACAGCCAGAATTGACCAGAGTCCAAGTCAACAGCTCCAGAGAGAGTGGACTGTTTTACCTCTCATCCACCTGTGCCCCTTTTCTAAGCCTAGGGAACAACCTGCGGAAGAGGGGGCGTGGTAGAATGTAAAGGCTCCGATTGGGGTGAATGGTGAAACTACAGCGATGTAGTCTGGACACTCATTTGATCAACTTGATTGAACAAACAACATGTCACCCCCCACTGGATGGTGGGGCTGTGGGGGTTTGGACACAATAGCCTGTAAATTGGTTTTGCACGAAGGATGCTTGTACTCATGGATTATCACTTATAGCTAAAAAAGGAAAAACAAAAAAACAAAAAAACAGAGAAAGATGCAAGACAGTTATGGCAGAATACATGATCTGGGATGGGGTGGGGGTGGGGGGGGGAAGGGAAAGGGAAAAATGCCTGATCTGAATTGGAAAATGATGTACAAAATGCACAAAGCATCAATAAAAAAAATAGATTGAGTCCATGTTATCCACATGAAAAAAAACTCATAGCTCTGAAGCTATGAGTTTTTTTCATGTTATCCACATAAAAAAAACTCATAGCTCTGAAGCTATGAGTTTTTTTTTATGTGGATAACACGGCCTCAATCTATTTTTGTATCTTTTCTTTCTGTTTTTGCCTCATCTTGCTGTCAATAAGATGAATTTCTTTCCACTCTTTAGCCAGACATGAATGAAGGTCTAGCCCATTATGCATTGCACTGAAAATAAATTAACAAGTACCTAGCTTATCAGACACTAAATGATAATAATAATGGATTCAGATGGACTAGAAGCACAATCCGCTAGAAATGCACATTTTAAGGCTCTACTCCAAATTTTTTGAATCAGATATCCTTAATGCAGAGTTTCTTTTTTCTTTTCATTTTTAGTTTTTAGACTACTTACACTTTTTAATGTCATTATGTATCCCTGACTAGTCTGGAACAAGCTGTGTAGATCAGGCTAGACTTGTATTCGTAGAGATCTGCCTGACGTGTCTCTGGAAGGTTGGGATTAAAGATTACTCCTTGCAAAGCACACTTTCTTTTTTTATAATACTTTTATTGATGTTTTGTGTATTTCAGACATCATTTCTCAGTTCTGTTTATACACATTCCCCCTTCCCTTCCCCCCACCCCATCCCAGAGCATGAATTTGGCCATACATGTACATCTTTCTCTTAGTCTTTTTAAAGTTTTTCTCTGTTAAAGTTCATTGTTTTGGGCAGAATTTAACTATGTCAGTCCGTTCTTTCACCCAGTCCCTATGTTGCTGTGGTTCCCTCCCCATTGTATTGCTCCAATATATGCCTATATAAATGTGAGACATGTACCAGAGTTATGTCTTCCAGGAATAAACTGAATGTTAACTCTGATATATGTATAGGAATTAACATTTTCCCTTTAATTTTATATTACTCAAATATATGGATATATACTTTTCACCCATATACATTAATTACCATGTCTGAAAGTATGTGGTAAATTAACTCTAGGGCTCATTAAGAGCACACTTTCAATCAAGCTTCCTTTTTTTGGGGGGGTACCAAACATTCTTTTTTTATTTCATTTTTTTAACAATAAGTAATAATTTATGAGTATAAGCATCCTTCATGTAAAACCAATTTGCAAGCAGTTGTGCCCAAACCCACACAGCCCAAGGCTCCCACCATCCAGCTGGAGGGGCTTATATGTACAATCATGTTGATCAAATAAGTGTCCAGACTATGTTGCTGTAGTTTCATCATTCACCCCAATTGCAGCCCTTACATTCTACCATGCCCCCTCTTCCACAGATTGTTCCCTAGGCTTAGAAAAGGGGCACAGGTGGAAGAGAAGCAAAACAGTCTACTTTCTCTGGAGATGTCGTTTTGGACTCTGATCAGTTCTGGCTGTTTCCTTTCATGGGTTGACAGTTTGTCCAGGAATAACCTTTCAATCCTACTAATGAAGCACAAGCAATTAGATATAAAAAAAAGAAAAACAAATAATAGTGAAAGAGAAAAGAATTTGGCAAGGTGCAAGGGTTTTTTGGGATTGTTTGTTTGTTTGTTTGTCTTTTTGAGACACGGTCTCCCTGTAGCCCCAACTGGCTTGGAACTCTCTCTGTACACGGGGCTGGTCTTGAACTCACAGATTCACCTGCCTCTGCCTCCTGAGTGCTGGGATAAGGTGCAAGTTCTTTATTCAATGTGGTCACTTTAGAAGGAGGAACCAATAAAGAAGTCCAGTGGTTGCCAAACCCATCTCCAGAGTACTGTCATAAAGGTTAGAGGGCAAAGAGGTATCCATAACAAAGTAGTCTTCATCCCATCCCATCATTGACCAACTCTTATCTCCCTCCAATTTATCATCAATCAAGTTTTCTTAAGTGCTTGAGATACTTCCGAACACACAAACCTCTGAAGAGAACTAGTTTGCAGCAGTGAAGGAAAAGACTGAATCATGCTAACTGTAGAACCACCCTCCACCCCTAGGGTAGATATGAGCTGCATTTGTGTTTGAATGTTCAATAAAGGCACGAGTGTCGAAGGGCTTGTTCCTTGGCTTTTGGTATGGTTGGGAGGTAGTGGATCATTTAAGAGGTGAGACTTTTTTGGAAAGATATTGGAACTTTGGGTACATGTCCTTGAGAAAGATACTGCGACCCTGGCCCCATTCTGTTTCTTTGCTTACTTGCTGCCATGAGGTGAGAAGTTCACTTTTATGTGTGTTCTTGCCCTGATGTATACTGACTTGCCACAGACCCAGAAACAGTGGGTCAAATGATTGTACACCAATGCTGAGAGAGGAAATTAAAAAAAAATTAGGAAAATCATGGTAATATGAAATTGAAAGCATAGAAAGAATCAAGCAGGGCTTGGGGGCTGGAGAGATGGTTCAATGGTTAAGAGAACTGGCTACTTCTATACAGGGCCCTGGTTTGGTTCCAAGCACCCACATGGCAACTAACAGCCAGCTGTAATGCCAGTTCTAGAGGATCCAATGTCCACTTCTGGCCTCCCTGGGCATTGTATGGCATGGCCAAAATTAAACACATGCAGGCAAAATACTCATATACATAAAATAAAAATAAATAAATTTTAAAAGTAGTTTTTTATCCTAGGGTTTGGTCTGCCTTTTCTATTAAGAAAGGCAGGAAACATCGGATATCACTTATTAAAGTCCAAATTGCCCAATATGATTTCCAAAATACATGAAATGCTGTAAATAAGCTTACTGTGTATAACCTTGGAATTCTAGCACTATTTTCTTTTTTTAAGTTTTAATTTCTTTTTTTCTTTTTGGTCTTTTTGAGACAGGGTTTCCCCTTTGTCCCAGCTGGCTTGGAGCTCACTATGTAGACCAGGCTGACCTTGAACTCACAGAGATCCACCTGTCTCTGCCTCCTGCATGCTGGGATTAAGGGCACACTCACCTTTTTCTAAATCTAAGCAATACCCTCCCCTAAATCTAATTTACAACTTTGTTTACATAAGGAATTCTTTATCTTTTAATTTTTTCTCTAATATGCTTTTTAAACAACTTTGAAAAGAGAGAAGGTTCCTTAGGAACTTTTGGAGATGTGACTCGAGAGCCACCATAATCTTACACATAGAAATCTAAGCATAATTCTCCCTTGAGAAATGTACATCCATATTTAATTATGCCTCAAGAATACCCTTTTATTAACCCCTGAGCTAAAGATCTGTGTTACGAATGTCTCTTGATAAATTTCCATCTCTGCTTCATATTGGCTCTCCCTATTTTTCATGAAAGCTGAAATCCCAATTTAGCCTGACTGAAGGTCTCTAAAGAGGTAGGAAACTTTTGGGGCTACTACCAGCTGAAGAATGGAGCTGTAGCTCTGTCTCTATCACTTGTGATAAAACATCTGAGATTATGAGTTAAAACAAACCATTCCTTCTTATAAGTTGACTTCCATAAATGAAGGCTAACACAGTAGAGTAACAGGTGAACTGAATAGTGAAGTCTCAATTGGAATGAGACTAAAACTAGCTGAACCCTTGTGTTCATGTCTTAGTGAAGGCATAAAAAAATGACCTTGACCTGGATAGCATAAAACAACAAAATTTCATTCTGTTACAGTTCTGAATGCCTCAAGTCTGCAATCAAGTTGTTAGTGGAGCTAATTCCTTCTCTCCAGAAGGAATGCTAGAAGGAAATCTTACCTCTTGCTCTCTCTTGATGCTTTGGTACTTGGTTGACATCAGTTTGGGGCAACAGTTGACTTACAAATGCACCTGTCTAATGGCTTGCTCCATCCTCACATAGTCTTCTTCCTTGGGCCTCTGCCTCTAGGTCTCTCCTAATTTTTTCTGGTATTTTTGAGACAGGATTTTCTTGTAGCCT
The DNA here is from genome assembly GCA_009823505.1 of Rhizomys pruinosus. NCBI lineage: Eukaryota > Metazoa > Chordata > Mammalia > Rodentia > Spalacidae > Rhizomys > Rhizomys pruinosus. The sequence goes on from VZQC01013712.1 coordinate 26,677, forward strand.
CAGCTGGCCTGGCACTTGATATGTTGACCAGGTTGGCCTTGCTATCACATAGTTCTGCCTGCCTCTGCCTCTCAAATGCTGGGGCTAAAGACATGTGCCACTGTGTCCAGTTCTGTTTCTTCTTTATAAATGTGCTAGTCATATTGGATTAAAGGGACACAGTTATCCAATGTGTTTGATTTTACATATGCAAATGTTCTTAACTCCAAATAAGGTCACATCCATAGAATTCTGGACTTGGATCTTCTGCAACATGGCACTTTGAAGGATACAGTTGAATTGAGCAAGGTGTAAAGATTAGGCGGTGGCTGTGAGATATGGATAAAGGGGAAAACTAATGACAAAATGATAAGAATTTTGAATCTTTAAGTGATCAGTTCTATCAATCACATGTACAAAGGTAGGAATTGAAGTTTCAAAGTGTGCTTTATTCAAAAGTTTGGTAATCTGGGAAGCCATGGAGAAATATTTATTTATTTATTTATTTATTTATTTATTTATTTATTTATGTGTGTGCGTACACACACACACACACACACATACACACACGCCATGGCTCAGATGTGGGGGTCAGAAGACAACTCGAAGGAGAGAGGTGCTATCATGTGGATCTCAAGGGATCAAATTCAGAGCATTGGGCTCACTCATAAGCACTTTTACCTGCTGAGACATTTTACCATTACCTCTTGTTAGCATTTTTATAGAGAACCAAAACAAATGAAATAAGTCAGTTCAAAGTTTAGTCTTATCCCTCTGGTTAAATAGGATTTGTCTTCCTTCATTATACCTCCTTATCCTTCTCTGTGTCACTCCCTCTTTTTGTATGTGTAGCAGGAGGAGGGTTCAAAAGCTCTAAGGCCACTAAGTCTTGCATTCCTTCTCAGTTGCCCACATGGAAGACATCTAGATTTAAGGCTTACTTAGAATAACCTGTTATTAGTATATATGAGCTAGAATGCTTCTAAAGTATATGTGCAGATTCTTTCCTACAGAATGAAGTACAAATGTGTTCTTTTTTTTTTTAATTTTTATTGATGCTTTATGCATTTCATACATTTTTTTCCAATTCAGTTCAGGCTTATTTCCCTTTCCCTCCCCCCCCCACCCCATCCCAGATCATGCATTCCGCCATAACTGTCCTGCATCTTTCTCTCAGTTTTTTTTTCATTTTTAGCTATAAGTGATAATCCATGAGTACAAGCATCCTTCATGCAAAACATATCTGCAGGCTGTTGTGCCCAAACACCTACAGCCCCACCATCCAGTGGGGGGTGACAGGTTGTTTGTTCAATCAAGTTGATCAAATGAGTGTCCAGACTACATTGCTGTAGTTTCACCATTCACCCCAATCGCAGCCCTTACATTCTACCACGCCCCCTCTTCCGCAGGTTGTTCCCTAGGCTTAGAAAAGGGGCACAGGTGGATGAGAGGTAAAACAGTCCACTCTCTCTGGAGCTGTTGACTTGGACTCTGGTCAATTCTGGCTGTTTCCTTTCATGGGCTGACAGTCTGTCCAGGAATAACCTTTCGATCCTACTAATGAAGAACAAGCAATTAGATATATAGGTATTTAAGCAGCACCAATAGTTATGGTAGGTTACTTTAGCATAGACACATGTTTGGATATGTTAATCCATGAATTACAATTTTCCCCCCTGTTAAATATGACAGGGTCTTACTGTGGCTTATAACATCTCCTAACCTGTAGAGGATGTAAGCTTGTGGCATCAGCCATGGGTTATTTCTCCAAGGGGAGAGCCAATAGCCAATTAGATTTGGGATATACAGGCACATGGCTGCCTCTGCTGCACAGTATTTCCAGGCAGGTGAGGTGTAGCTGGTGCTGACGGTGGAGTCTTGCTTGACTCAGGGAGACCCATATTTGCTTTATTGGTTTAGTGGCCTTTGGTAACACTCTCTGGCATTCCAGAGGCCATCTGTACACTTGCATGTGTGGTCTCAATACATCCCTCCCATGTTAACGTCAGGTCTTCGGCAGCAGGGTCTTATTGCCTCTCCTCCTGTAGGTATCCCAACTTAGAGGCAAGGAGCCCTTACCTTTTGTGGGGCCTTGGATCCCCTGGCCAACATCCACCTGGTAGAACAATCCATTGCTGATGTCAGAGCTCCTGTATTAATATATTTTGCCTGAGTGCATAGCCCTAGGACTTTAGTATTATATTTGGTTCTGAACAGAGAGTAATCCCTTCCACAGTTCCCATGTCTAGAAAGCTCAGCAAGTACCCAGTTTCGCCTAGACACTGTCTACAGGACACATGGTGTTTTAGGACTTAGTAAAAGTAAAAGTAAACAAATGTGTTCTTACAGACTATGCACTGCCCTATCATTGTGCCTCTATCAACTCCTTGTATATAAAATTTTGAATATATAAAATTTCTGAGTTTATTACACACAGCATACATTCATAAAATGGAACAAATATAGCATTCATAAAGGATCAATCAAGATGTAAATAACTTATTCTAGACAGAGGTTAAAACATCTGGGGTCACTGGTAATGGATTTCAACTCTATTTTTATTGTACATTCTTTTAAAAATATTTTGTTCATCATTTTTATTTTTATGTGCATGTGTGTATTGCCTGCATGCAAGTGAATCTGTGTCATGCAGTGGGTGTGGAGAGCTGAAGAGGGTGTCAGATTACCCTGGAACTGGAGTTAAGGACAACGGTTTTTAGCCGCCATGTGGGTGGTGGGAATCGAACCTGGGTCCTCTGCAAGAGCAGTCAGTGTTCTTAACCACTGAGCCATCTCTCCAACCCCATATTGTATGTTCTTAACATGAGTAGTGAGTGCATGGATGTAATAGGTTCTTTGAGGTGTACCTGCATTATAACTCTGTGAAGGAAACAATTGAACACAGAAAGGTACAAAATTATGTATAGGTATTGAGAGCGTGTGTTCTGGAGCCAGACTGCTTGAATTTCAATTCCAGATCTATATCTTACCAGATGATATGAATTAGAATAGTTATTTAATATCTGTAAATCTGTCTCCTCATATATAAGTTATGGATAATAAGTGGGTAAATTATAGTTGAAGGGCTGAATGAGAAAAAAGTGTAAATGTTTAAACACAGCGCTCAACAAATAAATGCTCAGAAAATGAGTGCTCGCTAGTTTTTAGATAACAGTGTATTGTTAGCTTGATAAACCAAAAGGTTCAGTAACACCTCATCCAAAAGAGTGGAATGAGTTGACCAAACTCTTCAATCCCAATGTGAATCAATGAGCAGATGGAAATTATTGTGCTCTAAGACTTAGAGGAACTTGCTGTAATTAGCTAACAAACTAATAGCAGTTGTTTCAAGTTGAGAAAAGAGGTGGCATCAGAAAAGATCCCCGAATGCCTGCAGAATTGATTCTTTTCCCTTTTGGAGAAATGATCTATGTGCTATTGCCTGGCACTTAGTATATTCGTACTATTTTCTTTTTAAAGTTAATTTTCTATTTCTACAAGTTTTTTTGACTGTCTATATATTTAGTGATACGTATGTAGTGCTTGTGAAGGTTGGAAGAGGGCAACAGAGCCAGATCTGCCATGTGGGTATTGGGAGTCAAAGTGGGGTCCTCTGGAAGAAAAGCGGGTGCTTTTTTTAACCTCTGAGCTATCTCACCAGCTTCCAAAGATAGTTTTCTTGATGTTATGACATAATGCATTGTAGAAATAAATTAAGGGAAGAGAAGTTTATCTTAGCTTATGGTTAAGGGTATATAGTCCATCACAGCAGAAAAGGTATAGCAGCAAGAGCTAAGATAGCTCAGTGGTGATAGGAGCATGTAGCAGATCTCACATGGTGGTTGAACCAGGAAGCATCCTGGGCTGAAAGAGGGACCAGGTTATAATCCTTAGTGTTCATTCCCCTCAAGAACTCACTTCCTCCTCATATGCCCGGCCTGCTAAAGCTTCCACAAACTCACAAAAGAACACCATTGGCAGGAGACCAAGTGTTCAGATGCATGATCCTATGGGAGAAAATTCACATTCAATCTATAACAGAGTTTTTACTCCATGTCTTTTCTACAGAGGTTGGTAACTCCAGAACCAGATATGAACAAGTAAATCCTTAGAAACTTCTCCCTTGCAATAAAACATATTATCTCAAAGAAGTTGGGAAAAACCCTCCATGGAAACACATCCACTGTGGATTTGAATCCATGTCTAGAGAAGTGAGGACACATTCGCTTGTGTTTCTCACAGGTCCCAGTAACTTTTGTGGAAGTTAGGTTTATAGGATTGCATTCTGTGGCCCAGGTCCTTCATTGTGATTATAGGAGACACCGTGTGGTCTTTGCTTCTGGATCCATGAGCCTCACAGTATTTCCATTGTTTCTTTCTGAGGTAATCTATTTCCAGTGCTGTAGATCAAACCCCAAGGTTTGGTGTATGTTTAGTAAGAGCTGTACCCTTGAGTTGCAATTTTTTATCTACACTTGGAATTTTCACTATTTGGAGTACAATCTATACTCTGTATAAAATGTACAAAAGTGCATTTCTTCCCATTACAGGTGAATATTTGCTTCAGAACTCCCTCATTGGACAGGCCATGATTTGGTCAAAGCTATATTGATATCTGAGTCCATTTCTGCATGTTCTTGCTTCATCTCACTTTCTTTCTCACAGACACCCCTAATAGACCTCTTGTGCTTGTATACCACCCACTCAGTGTCTGTTTCCTGGGGGTCCCACCTGATACATTCTCCTACTTCTGACAAACATGTTTTGGAAAGAACTGATGTGTTTACTTTGCATTTATCTCCTGCAGGACATAAACTCTGTTTACCCCCTGAAGCATATGCATCCAAATTGTTCCTGCTGTCAACTGAGTCATCTAATGCTTTCATACCAATGACTGCATCAGAGATATACCACTTATCTATAAACACATGGTTATGTATATATATTTCATTCAATAACTTCAGAGTCACGTGGTTGTGACAATAGGAATACTTCCAGTGTAATAATAATAATAATAATAATAATAATAATAATAATAATAATGATTTTGCCATCCAACTCAAAAGATCATGGTAGATCATTCAGATACAACTAGTGATGCTAACTGACCACTTCAGTGTTTAGTGCTCTCATGATTCATGTCACATTCAAAGTCGTAACAAATCTTTCTGGTTTCCAAGCAGGATTTTTTTTTCTGTACAAGCCTTTGGCTAGGACTAGCAAAGGTGCATTTCTTCCAGTTACAAGATTCCTTTGTCGGGAATGTTTGCTTCAGGGCTCCCCCATTGGACAGGCCATGATTTTGTCAAATCTATATTGTTTTCTGAGTCCATTTCTGCATGATCTTGCTTCTTTTCCCTTTCTCACAGAAGTGCCCTAATAGACCCCTTGTGCTTGTACATCACCCACTCAGTGTCTGTTTCCTGGGCAGGGGAGGGAGGGGTCCCAATTGATACATTCTCCTACTTTTGAAAAACATGTTTTGGAAGGAACTGATGTGTTTACTTTGCATTCACCTCCTGTAGGACATAAACTCTTGTTTACCCCCTGCAGCACAGGTGTCTGATCAAGGAAGATAATGAAACAATGTATTGTTTTTGGTCTTTTCGAGACAGGGTCTCCCTGTAGACCCAGCTGTCCTGGAACTCACTCTGTAGACCAGGCTGGCCTTGAACTCACAAAGATTCGCCTACCTCTGCCTCCCAAGTGCTAGTATTAAAGGCGTGGCCCACCATGCCTGGCAACAATGTATTCTTTATACTGCTCACTGTGCTCATTTTGTACTTGTACTTGTTTTCATCCCAGAATTCTCCAAATACTTTTGATAGGTCTGATGGCTCCAGGTTGCTTATAGCAATGTTTGGCTGAAAAAATGTAATTGTGTGGAATGTAACATTATTTCAGAGGCATAGATTCTTTGTACATGTTGCTATTCTACTAAGGCCATGTAATTCCTTGGCCTTTGCCAGAAAATCCCAAGGGATTTCATAAAACAGTCCATCATTATCTGCTAAGGCAATGTCTGGGTCTTTTCTAAAGCAGTAAATAAGCATGAATAACAGCTGCAAACTGTAGTTCAATATTTCTAGAATTGCCAAATAGATGTGAAGCCAGAAAACTAAAATATTAAAATGTGAACTTGACTCATAAAGTGGAACTATGATTCCAGTCTCATCTTACGGGCTGCTGATGAGTTCCCAAACAGTACTCTCTACTAAAATGGGACCTCTTACACACAAAAAGTCCAAAACTTCTTTGCCCTCATAACACTTTTTCTAATTGTTCTATTTGGATAAAATTGTTCGTTGCATCTTTATTTTAAAATATAATTTTAAAATTTTATTTATTTCGTATGTGTATGAATGTACTGTCTGCATGTAAGTTTGTGCACCCATTTCGTGCAATGCAGCAAGAGGTCAGAAGAGGGTGTCGGATTCCCCTGGAACTGGAGTTAAAGATGGTTCTCAGCCACCATGTGGGTGCTGAGGATCGAACCTGGTCCTCTGCAAGAGCAGTCGGCCTTCTGAACTGCTAGGCCATCTCTCCAGTCCTGCATCTTTATTTTAAAAGACATTTCAGGGCTGGAGGGATGGCCTAGCGGTTAAGAGCACCGACGCTCTTGCAGAGGACCCGGGTTCGATCCCCAGCACCCACATGGCGGCTGAGAACCGTCTGTGACTCCGGTTCCAGGAGAACTCCAGTTCCAGGGGAATCTGAGACCGTCTTCTGACCTCCGCGGCATCGCACGACACGGGTGCGCAGACCTGCATGCAGACAGTACATTCATACACATAAAAATAAATAAATAAATAAAAATTAAAAAAAAAAAAAATAAAAGACATTTCAGTGCAGGGGAAAAAGGAGAGGAAAAAAAGTGAAGAGGACTTGTCATTTTAAAAGACCTTGGAAACTCATCTTCCATAATAAATATAAAGTGACTTTTACCTTATTTTATCAATTTTGTGACAAGATGGTGGTTGTCACATTAACTTATACATTTTCCTTTCATGTGATTCATTGACTGTTACCTGAGATCCATTCCAATACCAGCCAAAAATGTTAGTACTGCAAAATTTTTTTGTCTTTTTGAGACAGGGTCTCTCTTTAGTCCCAGCTGGCCTGGAGCTCATTATGTAGATCAGGCTGGCCTTGATCTCATAAAGATCTGCTTGTCTCTGCCTGTCCAGTGCTGGGATTAAAGGCATGTGCCACCATGCCTGCAAGTATTGTGATTTTTACAGGAAGTTTACAGAGTGTAACCAAATAATAAATATAAAAATACTGGCTCAAGATGTTTTCAAAAGCTATACTTTGGGGGTAAGTCAGAGAAGATTTGGGGATCATTTACGGCCCAGCTTTCTTTTCTTCTCTTGTCAGAGAGTGTGTATAGACTAGGGAAGGAAAATGAATGAGATCTAAATTAAGAGAATGGCTTTAAAAGGGAGAATTCATTAAATGTCCCTGGAGAAAACCCCTTCGGTGGTTTATACCAAAGTGTTGTGCTTTAAGCAGCCTATTGCTGACTTGTCAAGTGTTTAGCAGGAACAAGGCTTGCCTATAACCCCTCATAAATTCTTGAATAGCTAGGCAAGGTGGAGGGAGGAAGAACTGGCCCTAGTCATCCACAGGATCAAGGCTCTGGCAAAAGATTCATTGGTACATGGTTTGCTCCTCAAACTGATCAATTTTAAAGAGGTAAAATACCATTGAGTCATCCACTGGAGTTGTTATGTCTGTAGGACCTCTCAAATTAGTCATGCCTCATCCATTACTAGCAAGGAATCTTGAGGTAACAACACAAAGTCTTCTAAGACAGGGTGCTTTGGCCATTCAAGGTGGGTTTTGAAAATGGCTACACCTTACTAAATTACTCCTTTTGAAATGTGAATGACCTGAAATCTTGATCTCCAGTCTTCACTTCATAGTTTAATATGACAACACTTACTGATTAGAATCCCAGTAGAACCATACATCTCTCTATGAGAAATTTTGAATTAAAAACGTATTTATTAAGGTGTGTGCAAAGCTGAAGGAAACCATAATGCTTCTCTGGATCTCTTTAACTGTTGGAACCTTTTGTTTTCCCTAAGTCAAAAGGAATAATAATAGGAGGGAACAGTTATCAGAACCTAAACAGAGATGGTAGCCATATGGAGAGGCCTGTTGCATAACCATTATGAGAGTAGGTAGAAGGGTACCACAAACCCAGAGAAACTCGTAGGAAAGTAGCTAGTAAAAGAAACACTCCTCATTTTTCCTTTGACCCCACCCTCTGTGTTCTTGGCGATTCCTCCTACTGAGTAAAGCTAACTTTAAAGCATTGAGTGAGGGGGCCCAATGAGGCAGCCCATACATATTAGAGTTGGGTAGAGAAGTGGTTTTATGGAAAAAGCAATAGAATACATTAAGAACCAACAGATTCATAATTGTTGGTTATATGCGTTAGGCCCTCCCAGAAAAAATTACTCCCATTGGGAATTTGATAAAAGCTATTAAAAACTGTAAAGGAGGCCAGGTGTGGTGGTGCACACCTATAATCCCAGCATTCAGAAGGCAGAGGCAGGTGGATCTCTGTGAGGTCAAGGTCAGCCTGATCTACATAGTGAGTTCGAGGACAGCTGGAGCTACAAGGAGACCCTGTCTCAAAAAGACCCAAATAACAGTAGCAGCAGCAGCAACAACAACAATAAAGGCATCTCTCTCTATCTCTATCTCTATCTCTATCTCTATCTCTATCTCTATCTCTATCTCTATCTCTATCTATATGTGTGTGTGTGTGTGTGTGTGTGTGTGTGATTTTCATATAACTTTGTATGGTAGTTTCCACAACTGTGTCTCCTCTGAAGTTTACCCACAGGAGTTCCATACATACCAAGTTAAGAGCCCCCATGTAGCAGATAGCAGTATGGAGAGAAGATATTCTGCAACAGTTTTTATTTCTTTAGCTTTGACCCCCAATATATTTCTTGTAACTTAGAAGTCCTAGAATGAAGTTAACAAATTTGATCAACTGTAAGTGAAGCAATCGCACCCATTCCTGGCTCAGATTTGCTGAATCTGAGCTACAGTATTGAATCTGAGTAGCAATGCAGTGAAGGAGAAGCAGGCAGTTTGGGGTTGGTCATGTTATATTGTGTTGCTTAGCAACGCTTGTGGGAAGACTCTTTTCTGGAACCTCTCAGCAGAGAAAATTGGTTTTCAAAGTGTATAATTGGAGTTGAATACAGAGACTAAGGAGAGATTTGGGTAATAAATAAAATCTGATGATATTAGTTTTGAGAAAAAGAAGAAATGGAGAAGGGCTTGGAAATGTGCTGTGAGACAAATTCAGTTGAAGAAAAGAGAGACGGGTAAGAAACAGAAGGTGGAGCCAGGTGTGGTGGCACAGGCCTTTAATCCTAGCACTTGGGAGGCAGAGGCAGGCAGATCTTTGTGAGTTCAAGGCCAACCTGGTCTGCAGAGTGAGTTCCAGGACAGCTGGGGCTACATGGAGACCCTTTCTCGAAAAGACCAAAAAAGAAAAAAAAAGAAACAGAAGGTGAAGTGAGAAATGTCCAAAAGAGGTAGTGAGGGGGTAATGGAGTCAAAAGAGGTAGTAAGGAGGAAATGGAGTCAAAAGAGGTAGTGAGGGGGTAATGGACTCAAAAGAGGTAATGAGGAGGAAATGGAGTCAAAAGAGGTGGTGAGGGGGTAATGGAGTCAAAAGAGGTAGTGAGGAGGAAATGGAGTCAAAAGAGGAGGAAATGGAGTCAAAAGAGGCAGTGAGGAGCTAATGGAGTCAAAGGACCAACTCCATCTTGCCATATCCTTTCACAGACATCCACTATGTTACCTTTATTTTGCATTGAAATTTACCCAGCATCCTTTTCTAACTAATTTTCTATTTCTTGGAAGTAAAACTCTTTAATTTCAGCAGCAGAAACAATCAAGAACTACTGATTAAGCAGTAGAGTATTCATAGCATTATTCAGGCCAATAAGGACTGCTTAAGCACAACGATAACTTATCCCTTGAGCACAGGTTTTCATATTTTATCGAGTGCATTTGACAGATGAGAAGGAGCCACCTTTCCCTGGGAACTGAGCAAATTTAAGAGACATTAAACAAAGCTTCTTCCTTCCACATTCCTATGTAGAAGTCAAATTGCAGCATTCTGGGCTTTGTTGGGAATCTGAGTATTGGGCTGCTTTGAGTCTCCAGATTCTTAGTAAATCCAGTCATTTTCCTGCAATTCTGTTTCATTGGCTGCTGAATGGAATTTTTCTGTTTTCACATCTGAAAAATGGATTCTCAGTGAATCCTTTAATCTTGGTAACCACGTTAGTCCATAAAACAGCCTATCTGATTCCTTTTTGCAACATCTGGGAAAAGTTATTTCGTTTGGTTGTGGTTCAGTCTTTTAAAAATATTTGACTAGAAATTTTGTATACTCCACTATCTGAGGAAAAAAAGTGGCCTGAAGGATGATCAGAGATGGAGACAAATTTCTATAGTTGCTAATGATCTTCTATTAATGTCAAAGTTAAAGAAGATTTTTTTTTGTTTTAATGTTGCCATCTAGAGATAGAGATGTGTTTGCTTTCTTTTCCTATTAAAGAATTAAAAGGCAGGAAAAAGAGCTGGAGAGATGGTTCTATAGTTAAGAGCAGTGGCTGTTCTTGCAGAAGAGCCAGTTTCGTATCCCAGCACCCACATAGTGGCTAACAATTTTCTGTAACTCTAGTTTCAGGGGATCTGAGGCCCACTTCTGTCCTCTGTGGGCAATGCAAGACATAGGTGCACTTACAAATAGGAAGGCATAAAACACTCCCATACATAAAGTGAAAATTAATAAATAAAAAAGAAGAATCTAAAAAAGGCAGAAAAGAACTGTTATTGGAAATGTTGGGGAGTACCAGCAGAGCCATTATACCAGGGAAACTAGGGGGCCCTTTGGGGGTTCTTTGTCTTGTTAATAAAATAATTTTAGAATGGACACAGATGGAAGCTCAATGAAAATTTATTAGAGTTTAAAAGAAAAACCCCAGGGCAAGCAAGCTGTAAATTTCACAGAAGCCAGGAAAGGAGGCAGAAAATGCAAAAGAGAAAAAACAAAAGCCATGCTGCTTGAGATGAGGCAGTATGGGGGTCAGCCACCAGGCAGCCACAGATGAAGAGAACATCAGAGAAAGTAAAGAATCCCAAAGTGTTAGTTAGGGAGTCTAAAAAGCATACTTGTGGCCAGGCATGGCCCTGTATACCTTTAATCCCAACACCAGTGAGACAGAGGCAGGTAGATCTCTGTGACAGCAAGGACAGCATGGTCTACAGAGCAAGTTCCAGGCCAGCTGGGCTTACAGGGAGACCCTTCCTCAAAAAAACCCAACAAGAGCAAAAAAGCAAACTGAAGTTCTAGCCAGCACCTGAAAGAAAAAGCTAGAAAAGGATAAAAAGAAATATTTATGTCTTTCTCATGAAAAGTAGGCAGACCAAGCTGAACTTCACGGTGGCTTTTCTCTTAGGTCTGCCCTATGGATAGTAATTCTGAGAAGGAAAAACACATTATCTTAAGGTGATCTCACCTTCATAGGGCTAGTTCACTAGCTAGGTCCCAGCCCTGCCCCAGTGGATTAACATGTTTCCATTTAGAGGGAGATTTCATTCTTTACACTAAACCTACTACTTAAAATGTTTATCATTTTAAACAGCAAAAAATAAGTACATGTTTCAGAAATGTAACAGAAGAATTCTGAGACGATTAAGTTTTGTTAAACATTCCATTGTCAAGTCATATAAATTATATCATGTACTGTGCAAGTGTTAAGGCACAAAATTTAGATTTCTCAAACATCTAAGAAACACATCATAAATGTTTAGAATATAAGGAATCACTGATTTCATCTTCAAATGTATGATTAAAATGAACTTAAAATTATTTTGTAGGTGTGCTTGGTGGCAAATGTCTTTATTCCCAGCACTCAGGAGGTCAAGGTAGGCACATCTCTGTGAGATTTAGGCCACCCTTAGTCTGCATGGTGAGTTCCAGGCCAGGTAGGTGGGGCAACAGGGAGACCCAGTCTCAAGACAAAAACAAAAAACAGAAAAAACTATTTTTTTCATTTACTAACCAAGCATCTAAGACTTGGCACGTCCCTCTCTTCATCTAATTAATAACTTGCTCTGGCATCCTTCTCTTTGTTCTTTCATCACTTCCTTAATGCTATCAAAATATTGCCAAATCTTTCCTGTCTGTAGAAGAGAAAATAGCATGTATATAAGTTGTGTAACATTATAAAGTGAAAACCTGTAAACCCATCACCAAGTTTAACAATCAAAATGTCACTCTCTCTGATACCTCTTTCCCATGGCTTTCATACACACACCTTCATGCTTTCCTAGCAATAATCATTACCCTGAATTTTGTTACTGATTCACTTATTTTACTGGTTCACTACACAGTATGTGATAACATTATATTTCCACTCATCATTTTTACTTCTTTTTTCAGCTTTGTGCATGATAATATGTAGCTGTAGGAATATGTTACTGATGTATAGTTATGTAGCATATGAAAATCCTACAATTTTGTGACTGGTGAACAACATTTTCAGTTTTATGAGTTTGTACATTTGATTTTCAGAACCTTCTTATACATATTATTTGATACCCAGTATAAGTCTCTTTAAAATCATAACTCTCAACTGGAGTGATTTCCTCCAGGGAATAGTTAGGAATGTCAACAAATATTTTTCTTTCCTTAGCTGTGACTCTCATATTAAAAATATTTACTTTTATTGTATGTATTTGAGTGTTTTGTCTGCATGTTTGTAAGTGTAACACGTGCATGTATGTAATACCAGGAGAGGCCAGAATCAGCATCAGATCCTCTGGACCTGGAGTTACAAATGGTTATTACCCTCCCCACCTGGGTCCTCTGCAAGATTAGCCTGTGCTTAATGGCTGAGCCATCTCTCTACACCCTAACCAAACACTTTTTATTGTAACAACAAGGCATGTAGTGCAGGCATTTGGTATGTAGAAGCTAGGGATGCTTCTAAACATCTTAAACTTCAGAATAGCAGTCTTTATAAGTAAAATTTGGCCCCAACTGCCAGTATCAACGAGTCTGAAAAATTTGGGTTAGGCTATATACCTAGGAGTGAATTTTCTAGGTCTGTACAAGTTCAACTTATCAAGGTAATGATAATTATATTCCAAAATGGTTTATACCAGTTGATACTTCCACTAACTGAAAATGAGCTTGACTTGCTCACCGACCCTCCATATTAATACTTTCATTACTGCTTGCCTGAACTTTTGCCATAGTCTCCTAACTTTGTCCTATGGGTCAACTAGTTCCCAACAAATTCATTCTTCATGTTATCACCAAATTAATTTCCCTAAAGCTCAATTCTTGTCATGACAGAAATTCTTTGAGGAACTTTTTAGGCTCCTCAAAGGTCCTCTCCAAAGGCAGGCAGTGCTCTGAACCACTGAGACATCTCTCCAGCCCCAACAGTGGCTTTTTAATATACTGAGTTGAGAATATTTGGATAATTTTATTTATGACTATTTCCTAGTTTGTAAATAATAACCATGTAGTCATTATGCTATTAAAATCATCTAAAATAACATCAAAAGAGTACTTATATGATTAGGAGTGAGACAAGAGCTTGTATTTCCTAAACTGATCTGTTCTTTTTCTCTTAAAATGGCAATACATCTTCTGGATATTTGAGACCAGTTCTCATGTAGCACAGGCTGACCTTGGACCTTTTGTTCTCAGATCTCTACCTTCCAGTTTCTATACCACTCCAGGTCCCTGGACTATCTTGAGTCTATTAAAAAGTTAACTGGGAATAGAAAATGCTAAGTTTGGGGCTGGAGGGATGGCCTAGCAGTTAAGAGCGCTGACCGCTCTTGCAGAGGACCCAGGTTTGATCCCCAGCACCCACATGGTGGCTGAGAACCGTCTGTAACTCCAGTTCCAGGAGAACTCCAGTTCCAGGGGAATCTGAGACCCTCTTCTGACCTCCGCAGCATCGCACGACACAGGTGCACAGACCTACATGCAGACAGTACATTCATACACATACAAAAAAAATAATAAAAAATAAAAAAATAAATAAATAAAGTTAAAAAAAAAGAAAATGCTAAGTTTGAAGAATATTCATCAAGGTTCTACATTCCTTAATATGGATGAATAATTGCAAAATAGAAATGAATTTTACATTGGACTTTGTAAATATGTTAAAAAAATAGAGACTGGAGAGATGGCTCTGTGGTTAAGTGCACCAACTGCTCTTACAGAGGACACGGGTTTGATTCCCAGCACACACATGGTGGCTAAGAACCGTCTTTAACTCCAGTCCCAGGGGAATCCAACACCTTCTTCTGACCTCCACAGCATTGCATGGCATGGGTGCATCAACCTACATGCAGACAGTACACTCATACACACAAAAAATAATAAATAAATAAATAAATAAATAAATAAATAAATAAATACAATTTTAAAAATATGTTAAAAATAGTGCAGTTACTTTCTTCATAACCTGAAAAATATGCTGCAGCCATCATTAAAGTCTATCTGTAAAATAAAATCAGGCAAACAAATAAAATCTCAAAACAGACTAACTTTGTTTACCTAGCAATACCAACATATTAAGCCATATCCAAATAAGCCCTGGTCTTTCTCAGCTTTCTTTATTACCTTACAGTTTTTTTTGTGATAAGGTCTCACTTTGTCTCCAGGTTGGTCTGGAACTTAATATGCAGCAGAGACTGGCCTTGAACTTTTGACAGTCCTGTGTCATCATCCCAAGTGCTAAGATTACAGTTATACACACCACTTATATTTTAGACTTTGTAATCTTGGTATATGGGTGGAGGATATGTAGGCATATTTTAGAGTAATATAAATTTATAAAGGAAAATGTGAATCCTGACATATGATATGGAAATGACAGTTTATGTACAGATGATATAATTTTAGTATAGGTGTGACAATATATATTATTAATAATATATATATATATATAATATATATATATGCACATGTTGAATCGATACAGACTGGAGGGAATAACAGCAGAACTGGGACCAACTGGGAACCAACCGAAACAGTAAAGTTCCTCTAAGAACAATAATCCTCTGCTTTGAAAAACTTTGAAAAGAATCAGAAAAAGACCACAGGGCAGGAATGGCAGGGTGCATGAATTCAGGTGGGGTGGGGGCATGGAAGGGGAGATGCGTCTAGATTGGACTGAGAAATTATGTATGAAATATGTAAAACTTCAATAAGAATGTTAAAAAAGAATTATAGATATAAATCACCCTAACTGGTTTACTAGGCTATTATTGTTGTTAAATACTTTTGTCTTATGAATTATTTGCTCATTTAATTTGTGTTAGTTCATAATTATTTACTTTGCTGAGCAACTATTATGTGAATGCTAGAGATGCAGCAGCAAATCCAAATCCAAAGCAACTTTCTGACTGTTCTGGCCATTCCATCCAAGCCCTCTGAGTCCCTCATGGTTGATTCTAGGAGTCTTTATCTCCTAGAACCAAATGTTTTTCAGCTTCCAATTCTGGCCCTCATTCATTGTGATGGCTATTCTTCATTGTCAAGTTGACTGGATTCAGACCTATGTTGTGTATGTCTGTGGGTTTCCAGAGAAGCACATTGAGTTGGTCAACCCACCCTGAACATGAGTGGCACCATTCCATGGGCTGACATCTCAGACTGAATAAAAAGCATAAAGTGAATTCAGCACTAGCATTCATCTTTCTTTGTTTCTTAATCACTGACGCAGCGACCTGGGGCTTCTGCGGTCATGCTTTCTCCACCAAGATGAACTATATCCACTTTTAAACTATAAGTCCTTCTTAAACTGTGAGCCAAGGTAAACCCTTTCTTTTTTTGAGGGGGGAAGGAAAGGATTTATTTCACTCACAGCTCACAGTCCATCATTGAGGGACTCAGGACAGAAACTGAAGAACAGATCATGGAGGACTAACTAGATTACCCAGCTGGTCCGTGCTCAGGACTTTCCTCTCCTAAAGACATAGAACATTCCTGACCTTGAAACAGCTAAATAGATCAGTGACTGAGGAATACACAAGAGACTGAGAATACAAAGTCACAGGGTCATATATTGCTTTACAGGAACCATTCTGAGGTAGATCCTCATTAACCAGTATTTCCAGTAGTGACACTGTGAACTTTGTACTTCCCTTTCTGAATTAGAATCCACACATAGAACTTGAACTGAAATTCCTGTTTCCCGTGGTCTCCCTGTTCTTCATGTCAACCACAGCCACTGTAATCTGAGCCCACTTCATCACCATTCCCAACACACTGAACAGGGTCTGAAGCCATGTGCTCTGGGTCCCCTTGATGTCAGGCCTATCCCTTAGCTCTCATTTCTCATATGCAGAAATTATATTTCTGTATTTACTGCCAACAATGACAAAGTCTGGTTTCCACATCATAGACAGAGCGAGAACAACACTCAAGTGAAATATTTGTACCAAGGAGACAATCTTGGGCTGCCGTAAGGCTCTCAGAGCATCTTTGAGCTGTGGACAAATTTGTGCAAACCTCTCTGGGAGGACATGGCCCATGTCATCAAAGCACTCCAGAGAGGCAGGGTACTGCTCCTGGAATCAACTGGCTGAGGTTGGCTGTGTGGTAGAGAAGGTCTCTCAGGACAACCATGGAGATGTCATTGCCATAGAAATTAACCATGGTGAGCTGGGAGCATTGGCTGAAGGTAGGCAGGAGGGCACTGAGCTGAGAGTCCTGCATCCTGCAGTCTACCAATTCCAAGGTTGGCAGGATGTCTGCAACATGCTCCAGAAAAACTCCCAGACTAATCAAACATAAATCAAAGAATTCCACATTTCTCATGTTCAGATGCTTGAGATAATGGAGGCTCTCACTATGACACAGGGAATTCAAGTCACACTGAGAAAGACAGCAGAAAGAGATGGAGAAGGTCTCCAAAGGGATCTTCAGACAACTGAACAGCTGTGTCACATGGCCACTGAGGAAATATAAACCATTCATGTAGAGATGCTGGAGACTGTTGAATTTTGACAACTGAGAGATGAACTTGGTGACACACTAAGTCTGGAGAAACATATTCAATCTTATCATTATTGAAGATCAGTTCTAGGAAGAAGAGTTTATGAAGATTCCTCATCTGGCCCAGGTATGGCAAAAACTGTGCAAAGGTAGACAGACTCCACTCTCAACGCAGGTCCAAGTCCTCAATATATTCTGGTGGGACAGTTTCCAGTACCTTCCAGATACTTGCTATAAGGAATGCAAAACTCTGCATCTTCAGAGACAGGGAACTTTTTCTATGTTCTGCCCACTGCAACAAGTATGTTTGATACTCACTGAGATGGACTTTGAGGGGAAGGTCAGCCAACACCTTGAGCCACCTACGCGGAGCATATCTAGGAAGGTCCTGCATGGTTTGTTTCTTGCTCACAAAATCTGCTGAGCAGCCAGCATCCTCCATTCCAGCCTACTTATTCCATAATCTGTGTTGCACCTTCCAAAAATCAAGTACTTGAAGATTCCAGCTCCTCGGATGAAACTTGTGTGTCAACAACTTATCTACTCCATCCAAGACAACCTTCAAAGTCTCCAGGTGAGGTGTCTCCATCAGGACCCCCACAGGAAGGTAGGGGAAGGGTCAGGCTGCCACCATCTCACTCAGGACCTTCATTTGTCTGCCAGTGAAGGCTTCCATAAACAAAGGTGGGACAAGCTGCTTGGGAAGGTACTGAAGAGCAGAGACGGCCACGGCCTCATCCCTCAGTAGTCTCTGCCTTGCCAGCTCCAGGAGTGTGGGTGGGGCCTGGAAGCTCATCTTGGGTGAATTGCTTCTCTGAAAACTATCCTGCAGAAACCTGAATCAGTTGAAGTGTCTTGGTGGAGATGAGTTAGTTACTAGCTCTGGCTATGAAAGTCAGCTCCCTGAATCCCAACAGAGTGAGCCAAGGAATGCAGACTCCAGAAGCAACCCTTCCTAACTTAAGTTGCTGTGTCAAGTAGTCTGTCACAGCAATGACAAAAGTAGCTATTGTGCTCATTTAGTAGAGTTCTACCATTCAGTCATGTCATGTGGTCACCCAATGGATCTAGAGAAACAGGTGGACTAGGAACCAGAAAGACCAGATTTTTCATGTCTATACTGAAAGGATTTACCTTGGCTGAGACAGCATGACCTCTGGGAGCTCCAGGCCAGCCTGGACTACATAAGTAGTCCAGCCTAGGCCACACAGTGAGTTCTGTCCCTTCAAAATTGAAAACTAAATAAACAAATACAGCACCAATAGGGCAGAACCAAGTGTTCAAACACATGAGCCAGCAGGGAAACTGCAGAGTTTAACACAACAGGACTGAAAGTGAAGGGAACCATCAGAGGGATGTGCAGTGGTTCTACAAGAGCTGAGGTAGTAGAGTGCTGGGAGGTGGAAAGGAAACTTGTCCCTTTCCAGGTCTGGGGGCTCAAAGGGATCCTAGCAGGGCTGAGATGGTGGGGAACAAGGAGGTGTGATAAAGGGAGTGCACCAAGGCAGGTCTCCCTCTTTCTTTTTCTTTTCTTAAACACACACACACACACACACACACATCAAATTCAAAGAGGAAGGTTGCTTAAACTGTGTGACTCATTCTGTAGTTTGTGAGTTTGGCAAACTTTACTTTGGGTTTGTTCTTGGCCATTATGGAGTCTTTAGGAAATAAAAAATTAATTTTCTAACTTCCTATTCATAATATTCATTCCTTGAATTCACAGACTGGTTTGGAAACAAGAGGTGCTATCTCTACTGTCTCACTGACAATAAAATTGTGAAATGATCACCCTATCCTGGTGATTAAAAGTAACTTAATGTTCAAAGCAGCCTTGAAAAATCAAATACAATTTGTCTCCCATATTTTCGGCTAGAATGAGAAAATGTATAGTAAAGGTCAAAGATAGGATTCTGAGGTCTGATTCATGCCACTTGGATTGAAATGCTAGCTCTGTCACCCATGAGTTGTGTGATCTTAAACAAATTATAACTTCTCTGTGCCTCACTTTCTTCATTTCCGGAGTGAGGCAGTAGGGGTACCTTATGTAGTAAATATATTAATATATGGAAACACCTAAATATATTAGTCTGTGGAAACACCTAAATCTACCACTAAACACACAGTTGATGCTTGAAGGTATTGATGCTCTTTTCTTCCTCTAAAGTTGAAGGGCTATATTTAAACAATGCAGTAGGACAGTGAAAATTGAAAATGGGAAAAAAATAAAAAAAGAAAATGGCATGCTGGAGCAGTCTGGCATGATCCATAGTCTCTGGGATGGGGTGTGTGACACTGGCTGAGAACAAAGATGAGACAGGTATATAGGAGGGTTTGAAAGTGCAGCCCAGGGAGTGCAAATATCTGGGATGTGTCTCAAATATATTTGTCTCAATTGGAATCTTCTTGAGTCAAGTAATTGAGAAATAGCCATTTCCTTCTCACACCACAAGAACTTAGAAGCCCAAGGGTGAGCAAATCACTGAGTGCAATTAATCAAAATGAGTTAATTTTTATACCACACTTTTTCTTTCTTAAATTAGAAGTAACAATTTATAAAACCATCAATTTCTCATTATAATATTACCATGTCAATTACAGAGTATAGTCACTGCCTGGCCTACTAGCAAAGTAAAAATCTGAGTCACATGGAGGCCACCTTGTCATCTTTGGACTTGATTTTTAAAAATGTACTTATTTACTTATTTTTATTTTATGTGTATGAGTGTTATGAGTGCATGTATGTAAGTCCACCTGTGTCATGAAGTGCCCATGGAGGACAGAAGAGGGTGTCAGATCCCCTGGAATAGGAGTTACAGATGGTTGTTAGCTGCCATGTGGGTTCTGAGAATTGAATTCAGTTCCGCAAGAAGAGCCTGTGCTCTTAACCACTAAGCCATCTCTCCAGTGCCTGGACTTGATGTTTAATTGTCATCTCTAAATTTAAGTGTTTCAAATATATGGGCTTTTTTGGTCTAAAACCCCCAGCCCATATTAATATCTGCTCTTTGCTTTTCAGACACATTCTTCTCAAAATATTTAAAATTTATTTTTATTTTATGTGCATGAGTGTTGTACCTGCATGAATGTTAGTGTACCTGTGTCATACTATGTAATCAGAGGCCAGAAGGCACCAGATATCCTGGAATTGTAGTTACAGATGGTTCTTAGCTGCCATGTGGGTGCTGGGAACTGAACCAGAGTCCTTTGCAAGAGCAGCTAGTGTTCTTACACTCTGAGGCATCTCTCTAGTTTTTTTAGTCATATTCTCAAACAGTTCTATAGTACCAGTTTTGGCATTTATACCTTCCTCTGCAAGGATATTTTCCTGTTAGCATTTTCTTTCATATATGCATTCATGCAGCTACCTAGTTAATTCATAGTGCAGCACAAGGCAAAATGCAGGACTTCTTCATGTTTCTAATTTGCTAAAATGAGAGTTAAGTGCACTTGGAGAAATCGATTCTAGGGACATAGCTGAAAATTTGAATCTATTGGCTTTAATAAATCTTGATTATATGTCCCTCACTGTAATTAGATCTTGGCTACAAAAACTGTTTCACTGCTGTCTTCTGGATATGACGTGACTGTTGTATTTATGAAGTCAAATACCTGTGTTCACCTTCACAAGATCTGTCCACATGAGGACTCTCAAGAGTCCATCATGAAGGGGAGTATGGCTCAGGAAACCACACCTAGCTGAGGAGTTATTGGCAGTTGAAGGGCTCTATGGGAGTTCTGGTTGTTAATCACTGGTGACTTGCCTATGCTCCAGTAAATAACTCCCTACACAAGCTCATGCAAGAAAACCTAATTAAACTCAGTGTTTGCTTAAAAAAACCATGAAAGTAAGGGAGAACATTTTTTGGGAAAAAGGAAGTTTCAGAAGGAGTGGGAAGGGTATAAAAGGGTAATGAGGCTTGCGTATGATCAAAATCCATTGCACACATGTGTGAAATTGTCAGAGAAGGAATTAAAGTATCAAAAAAGGTTTTTTCAACGTATGATAAGGTATACAGCCCCCACCAGCCACACTTGCAATAAACAGTGTCATAAGGATATGAAAATCAGTTCATGGAAATAAGCAGCCTTCTGAGCAAGTGAACTGACGATGATCTTGTGTTCCTTCATCTAGTCTTATAAATTATATCTATTAGGAGAGCAGCATTTTCAGGCACGTTGCCACGCACAGACACACACATGTTCTGCCCTGGGGATGTGATCATTTAGCAGAACTACAGATGATGAAACAAGCAGACACACAAGAGGGGTTCCTAAACTAGGCTCGATGCAAAGAAAACTAGATGGCTAGGCAAGGCTGGGAGTGTTACTCTTCACACTTTTGTATCTATCTTCCATGCTAATAAAAATCTATAAGAAGTCCTATTTTCAGAGTGCAATTGAAATCTAACCACTTCTCAGCACGTTTGCAAAACACTTTATCAACTCTTCCTCCCAGACCTAAGGTCATCATCATTTCTGAGCTAGGCTACCCCACAATGTCCTAAACGGCCTCCCACTTCTGAATTTTATTCTTGTGGTAAATATAAATCAGTTTACTTGACTCTCTTTGAACCACGATTGCCATTTGGTGAGCTGTAAAATGGAGGTTTGAAATCCAAACTGTGTGTCTTGAACATCCTCGTGGCTTAATTCTGTACATATTTTAGCTTAAAAAAGTAGACAAATTCTCATGAGATTTGTAGGAATGAATGAGGGACAGTTAACAATTTTATATGATTTGGGGGCTTTAGTGCTGTGTATGGTTTTGTGATCCTTCGCTTCTTTGCTCATTAGTAGTGGTGAAGGTTCTGGGTTACCATTCCTGGTTTTGTATATATCAAATGACAAGCTTGTTGTCCCCCTCTCAACACACACACACACACACACACACACACACACACACACACACACACACTCCCAGGCCAAGCTTTGGTCATACACCTTGCACACCTGCCAGACCAGTGTGGTTCCCAACCCTAGAATACCCTATCCACCTTACCAGGTTCCCAGGCTTACTTTTGGTGGCACAACGTATGCATCATGAGAACAGTGAGTTCTGCAGCGTCCTCGTTCCCTATCTCCCATCGCATGCTTCCAGACCTAGCTCAGATCACGCTGAATTTGCCCTGGCCCACTTTGGTCAGTTCTACACAACCTTACCTGGCCTGGCTGCCAACCCCAAACTCCAAGCCATAGCTGAGTTTGTGCAGCCAGTTCATCAGCCCAAGGAGACCAAAGTTCCATTTGCATGCTTTCTTGTTTACTATGGAGTTGAAATTGACTCTCTCCAATCAAAAATGAGCACTGACCTGTCCACCCACCTAGTCATCTAGTAACCATCCAGTACATTGCAATACTTCAGGACCAAGTGTAGTCCATTCTGAAACCTCATGCTCAGAAGTTTCACATATCTCTGGCTGAACTAAGACCACTTATTATATCACATTCACATATCAACATACAGGGCCTCAATACTGAACATCAGGCACCACTCAGCTGAGCCACACCTGCCACGAAGATTGAACACCAAGCACCACTCAGCTGAGCCACACCTGCCACGAAGATTGAACACCAAGCACCACTCAGCTGAGCCACAATCTGATGACTTGGGGTAATAGCAAACAAACACCCACCCACTCAACAAAAACAAGGTCAGATATCTATACCAAGAAACACTATTGTTCTAGTCTGCTTTCTACTGCTGTGGTTTCAAAACAAAACAAAACAAAACTAAACTAAACTAACCAAAACCACTTAATCCCGGGATGACCCATGTGGAAAATACGCACAGGAAAGCACATGCAGGTTGAGGTTCAAATGCAGAGTGAGATTTTATCCCAAGATGTCTGCTTAAATATCCATCATGACTCAATTCTCAGGGCCGAATCCTAAATCTTTTCATCACTACACTCCACCCCATGGGTGTGGCCAAGGAGGTACCATTGGCTTAGAATGCTACCCATCTTAACTAAGTTTTCCCACAGGCTTGTAGCTCACAGTCCATCATCCAGAGATTGTAGATCACAGATCACGGAGGAAAGCTGCTTACTATCTTGTTCCCCTGGCCTACGTTCAGCCTTCTTTTTTATATAACACAGGACCACCTGCCCAAGGGTTGCACCACTGAGAGTGGGCTGGACCCTCTCACATCTTACAACAATCAAGAGAATGCCCCACAGATGTGGCCAAGGGCCAATTCAATGGAAGAAATTCCTCAATTGGGGTTCTCTCCACCTGGGTGTGTCACATTGACAACCGGAGCTATCCAGCACAACCACAAATGACAAACTCCAGAATACCAGTTCCCTTCAACAAGACAGAAACAACATGAACAAGCAAAGTAATGTATTTCCTCCAGAGATTAGGACATCCACTGCAGTGCTTCCTGAAAAAGGCAACATAATTGATGCACAAGATGATTATTTCAAAATGGAAATTATTAATATGTTCAAGGAACACAAAAGTGATATAAATGAATACCATGAGAACACAAACTATTGAATAAAATAAGTAAAGCAATTTAAGATACGAAATTATAATATAATAAAAGAATAGAAGCTCTGAAGTAAAGCCAAAATGAACTAAAACTTAAGATGAAAAACTCATGAAATCAAGCAAAAGCTCAGAGGAAAGCCTCAAAATAGATTGGACCAAGAGAAAGAGAGGATATCATATCTTTAAGACAAGGTAGAATAAATGGATCGTCAAAGAAAGTTTTAAATCTGAAACAACCCAGGAGCTGAACATACAGAATATCTGGGACACTATAAAAAGACTAACCCTACAAATAATGGGCATAGAAGAAGGAGAAGAAACAGATTTAAGGAATTGGTATCCACTAAGGCAGCTCTACAGAAAATACTAGAAGGAATGCTTCTATCTGAAGAGAAGCTTTAGTGTATCCAAGAGGGAACAAAAATAAGTGCACAATTCCAGAACAGTTAACCTTAAGCCATCTAAGACAAAAAAAAAAACAAACAAACAAACCAAAACCTTCCATTATTACAACATAACTGGAATTAATAAAAATTGATCAGTAATAACTGTCATTAATGGTATCAATTCCGAAACATGGAATGAGTGGATGAGAAAACAAGCTCAACTTTTTGCTGCCTCTGTGAAACACACCTCACAGTCAACAGTTGATACAACTCACTCCTCATAGTCAACGTTGACACAACTTTGGTGTAAAAGGATAAAATAAGGTATTCCAAGCAAGTAGAACCAAACAATAGCCAGGTGTAGCTTTTCTAAAATCTGACAAAATAGACTTCAATCCAAAACTAACCAGAAAAGATAAGGGAGTACATTTCATATTCATTAAAGGAAAAAGTCACCAGGAATCTATAACAATCCTAAACATATATGCCACCAAACACAGGGAGCACTCAATTGTATAAAAAAACCACTATTAGATATAAAATGAAAGCCTAACTACATCACAGTGACAAGTGGATAACTATAATACCTTAACATCACCAAAAGATAGGTCATCCAGAGAAAAACTAAGCAGAGAACTCTGAAGTTAAATGATATCATAAATGAAATGGACCTAACAGACATTTCTAGAACAACCAACCTAAACACTAGTGAATTTCACAAAAGCCCATGGAACTTGCTCCAATACCAACTGTATATTAAGCAACAAATCAAGGAGCCTGTGATTAGAACCCTTATTTCCCACTGGACCCAGCTCTACTGGGCACATTGTATCTGGGGTTTACCACAATGTCTGGGCCAAAGAAATGAACAGAAATGGATGGTCTCTTCCAACAGAGTACCACGCTCAGAAAGAACATTCTGGCATGGAGCTGGCTTCCCTTGCTGCTCCTGTTTTGTTGTCTTCCAGAAGTTTATTTTTCCTAGAAGTCCTACCAGGCTACTTCTGTGAGTCTTTCTCCTACCCAAGAGCGTCACAATGGCTGGAGTTTTCAGCCCTCTGTGACATCACCAGGCCCCCTCTAGGTTCACAGTCTCTCAGGCACCAGGGCAGACAGACCCACCATATACAGCTTCTTGAGTCGCCTCTGCTCGTCATGTGGACGCTGAGATTGTTCCTGTTCCTGCTTCTGTGGCTCTCCTGTGCCTGGGCCTTTATGTTTTCTTCGCTGATGGAGAAAGCCAAAGAAAGCCTAGGGAACGTGCCTTGAGGAGGACATTTTCGGATTAGACAGAATCTTCCAGAACACGCCCAAGGCTGGATTGGGAGCAAATGGCTGTGGCTTTCTTTCCTCGTTGTGCTGTACACTGTAGTGAAGCTTCGACGAGGAGGCGGCAGAGGAGGAGGTGGCTGCGGTGGAGGACGAGAGAGTGAGAAGAGTGAGGGGCAGGCTACTACCAACCTTCCAGGCTGTCAGTTTCTCTCTCCACAAAAGAAAAATCAACGTACTTCCCCCAGCAACGACGTCACTTTCAATACATTAACCCAGCTGGAGATGGAACTGGTGAGATTTGTGTCCAAGGTGCAGAATCTTAAAGTCTCCATGGCAACAAGCAGTCATCCCAGGCAGCACATCCCAGAAATACCCATGGAGTCACACAATAATGTCACAACATATGAGATATGGGGAGAGAGAGATTCCGAGTGAAAGAAGTTATGTGTCAAAGTAAGACTGAAGAAAGTCGAGTATTGACAGAGTATCAAAACTAATAAAAAGTAAAAAAAAAAAAAAAAGAAACAAATCAAGTCTTACCAAATTAAGGAAAGTAGAAAGTAATCATGGGGTTAGAGGGGAAGAAGGAGCTCCAGAGAGAGGGATAGTAGGACTCAGGCACTATCAAGTGGGAACTGGAGATAATGGGACGGGGAATTTAGTTGCAGAAAGGAGATAGCGGGTAATAAAGAGGAGAGAGAAAAAGGAGAGCTGAATATTACTACTGATGTCTGAAAAAGACAGACAAATATACTATTTTTTTTGCCTTCTGAGACAGAGTCTCCCTGTAGCTCCGACTGTCCTGGAACTCACTATGTAGACCAGGCTGGCCTTGAACTCACAAAGATCTGCCTGTCTCTGCCTCCCAAGTGCTAGGATTAAAGGTGTGTGCCACCATACCCGGCAAATATACTATTTTAAAGGCTTACTTAATATGCATATATTAGTATGTGTTGGGGAGGTGGGTGGGTGCAATTTAAGGCTACTTAACAAAAATCTCAGTGTCAGGCAAGGTAAACATCCCTTCAAATTGTTGGTCAGAATATTCCAAAAGATTTCCCAAACAACAATATAGGCAATTAACAAAGCCATTGGTCACCTTCTAGAACTTGAACTTACAGCTTTATTGATGAGTACACCGTACAGTTTGGACACGGCATTTGGAGAATTTGACCTGGAACTGTCCAGGATTCCTTCTCCCTGAGACTGTTTTTGTTTTTTTGTTTTTGTTTTTGTTTTTTGAGACAAGCTCTCCCTATAGTCCCAGCTAGCCTGAAACTCACAGAGATCCTCCTGCCTATGGCTCCTGAGTGCTAGGATTAAAGGTGTACACCACCATGACCTGCTTAAAGATGGTTGTTAGCTGCCATGTGGGTGCTGGGAATTGAACCTGGGTCCTCTGCAAGAGCAATCAGTGCTCTTAACCCCTGAGCCCCAAGACTGGTTCTTTTTTTATTTTATTTTTTTATTTTTATTTCTTTTTATTGATGCTTTGTGTATTTCATACATCATTTTCCAATTCAGTTCAGGCATATGCCCCCTTCCCTTCCCCCCACCCAACCCCACCCCATCCTAGATCATGCATTCTGCCATAACTGTCCTGCATCTTTCTCGTTTTTTTTTTTTCATTTTTTAGCAATAAGCAATAATCTATGAGTACAAGCATCCTTCAAGCAAAACCAATTTGCAAGCAGCTGTGCCCAAACCCACACAGCCCCTTGGTCCCACCATCCAGCAGGGGGAGCCTGCATGTTCAATCAAGCTGATCATATGAGTGTCCAGGCCACATTGCTGTAGTTTCACCATTCACACCAATCACAGCCCTTACATTCTACCACGCCCCCTATTCCGCAGATTTTTCCCTAGGCTTAGAAAAGGGGCACAGGTGGATGAGAAGCAAAACAGTTTACTTTCTCTGGAGCTGTTGTCTTGGACTCTGGTCAACTCTGGCTGTTTTCTTTCATGGGCTGACAGTCTGTCCAGGAATAACCCTTCAATCCTACTAATGAAGCACAAGCAATTAGATATATAGGTATTCAAACAGTACCAATTGCTATCATAGGCTACCCCGGTATAGACACAGATGTTTGGATGGTATGTTAATCCATGAATTACATTTTTTTCTGTTGAATATGACAGGGTCCTACTGTGGCTTATAACATCTCCTGACCATTAGAGGGTGGAAGCTTGTGGCATCATCCGTGGGTTATTCCTCCAAGGAGAGAGCCAATGGCCAATTAGATTTGGGATATACAGGCATATGGCTGCCCCTGCTGCAAAGTATTTCCAGTCAGGTGAAGTGTAGCTGGTGCCGATGGAGGAGTCTTGCTTGACTCAAGGAGACCTATATTTGCTTTATTGGTTTAGTGGCCTTTGGTAACACTCTCTGGTATTCCAGAGACCATCTGTACACTTGCATGTGTGGTCTCAATACACCTTTCCCATGTTAAAGTCAGTTCTTTGAAAGCAGGGCCTTATCGCCTCTCTTCTTGCAGGTATCCCAGTTTGGAGGCAAGGAGCCTTTACCTTTTGTGGGGGCTTGGATCCCCTGGCCAACATCTCCTTGGTAGAATAATCCATTGCTGATGTCACAGCTCCTGCATTAATATATTTTGCTTAAGTGCATAGCTTAAGGAGACTTTAGGATTATATTTGGTTCTGAATAGAGAATAATCCTTTTCACAGTTCCTATGTCTATTAGTCAATTCAAGAAGGCAGTTTTACCGGTTTTATAAGACATTACCTCTATAATAGTTGTCTCCAATTTACAGTTCGAGAATGACATCATCATCGTATTTCTCCTTGTTCTATGGGGGGGAGGTAAGAAAGTCTCTCGTATTAAAACCTTTGCAGCTCCTAGAAGGTAAGTTTCATTAGGACTCATTATACATAGTTGTTACAAGTAGGATCCACAGAGGGGTTTGATGTTTGTAGCAATCTGAGGCTTTTCTTCCTTTCAATGTTCAGACGGGCCAACCTTTCTGTTCTTCTGGTACATCCTACTCGATGCAAAGCTGTATCTGTTCTTTCTCAGCCGTTGAGTTGGTGACACTTTGACCTGTTGGAACATACAAATCTTTTTCCATAGTTAGTTTTAAGATTTGAATTGCAAGGTTTTTGACAAAAAGGTTTCATATCTATCTGTATCCCCCCTATTTTTTTTAGGTATTTGTTTTTTGACCCATGAGTCTCCAGAAGGCAGTTGTATTATACATACCTATAGGGTGGAATCAAGGCACAGATTTCATCAAATTCACCCATGCTGTACCAGAAAACTGACTGAAATGGTGAATTGGGAAGGGAGGGAGGGGTAGGAGAGGGACACAGGTGTATATTCGATTAATGCATATTTAATTGACGTGAGTTCAACAAGTATTCAGTTTTGCCCAGACACTGTCTACAGTTTACATGGTGTTTTAGGACTCAGTGAAAGTAAATATGTGTATATTAAACAACATTGGTTTACAGCCTCTGATAAAAACGGTAATGCATCTGAGTTAAATGGAGATATAAATTGCTGTTGTCTACGTTTGTTCTACATAAAATCTGTATAACAATAACTTTGGGATTGGCACATAAAAATGTTCTCTATAATTTTTCTGTTGTACGGTATCACCTCGTAGCATTGTCTTTCACCTATAAGATGATTTAATGAAAAAATTAAGTTTGCTTTCTAAGTTAATCACATACGGTCACCCAAGACTGGTTCTTATAGTATCTAAATGTGCTAGGCAAACTTCCAAGGGAGAAAAACAATCAATAATCCTAATCTAACTGTAAAGCATATACAACCTAACAATTACCAGTCCAGCAAAATATCACTTTTGGTGCACTAGCATCACTTTTATCTTGGGGGTAACCAACATCTGTTTAACTGAATTTAAGACCCACTCAATAGGAGGGAATTCATGGCTGGTACTGTAAACATAACTAAATAAACAAGAAGGAGAGGTCATGGACCACAGACGGGTACCTAGTAATGACATTTCCCTAAACCAACGTAACTTCTTTTTTTTTTTTTTTTTTTTTGGTCTTTTCAAGACAGGGTCTCCCTGTAGCCCCAGCTGTCCTGGAACTCCCTCTGTAGACCAGGCTGACCTTGAACTCACAAAGATCCACCTGCTTCTGCCTCCTGAGTGCTAGGATTAAAGGCGTGCGCCAGCATGCCCGGCTTAATGTAACTTCTTATATTTTAAATACTAATCCTTGTATTCCCAGATGAATGTAACTGTTACTGCTCATCAAAAAAGTTTACTTTTGCAACTGATGTGGATGATTACAAAAGTCCACAACTGGTTAAACACAGACAATATGCAATGATAGGGTGTATAGCAACAACTGAAACATTTACAATGCAATGCCTACACCTAAGGCTCAGAAAACAGCAGAATGGGAAAGGGAAGATCCTAGGAGTCAGAGGACTAGGATGCCTGCTGCTAGACGTGTCTTTCAGGCATGCCAGACAAATTGAACCTATGAAATCTCAACAATATTGTTGCCTAAGCAAGACCTGCTCAATGACACCACCAGATGACATGCCAAAGTGGATGTGGGAAATTTCACGAACTCCTAAATGAAGAGTTGCAGGCAATCAATAGCCGCTGATGGATGGAGAATCAGTTTACTCCAGGGATGAGCTCCCTGAAGGGCAATTCAATCCTAGGTGGTCAGTAATAAATACATCATCACATAAGCACTAGTAAGAGGACTCAGTACATTATGAATATATGTAATAATATTAATCAAAGAAGAGGTCATGAGAGGTGACATGAAAGAGGCGTGAGAGGTGAGAGACGATGGGGTGACTGTGATGTTAATACAGTGCTTGTGTATGAAATTATCAGAAAATTTAAAAGCTATGTAAAAAGTTCTAGCAGTTTTGATGGTTTCCATTCTAGTCGTGGTTTAGTTTAGCAATAGAGATCACATTCAGATTTTAAAAAAAGAGGGGGCGAGGAGTATCCACAAAATTCCTCTCCAATTAGTCTCTTCTCCAGCCCGAGAAGGGCAGTTGAACAACATACAGGGAGGTGAACCAGCTCCATCCGTGAAGGTCTCGGAGAGTGAGGGGAAGCTGGAGGGCCTGGCCCCAGCGGTGACCCCCAACAAGAATGGCAGCAACAACAGCAGCTGTGCAGGTGGGATCAGCAGTAGCAGCAGCAGCAGCAGCAGCTGTGGAGGCAGTGTGAAAAGCTGGTAATACAGTGGAGAATGTTTACGGCTATTTGATGAAGTACACCAACCTGGTCACTGGGTGGCAGTACAGATGATATCTCATGCTGAAGGACAACAAAGAGACTTAGACGAATTGAATGCCTCCCTACTTCTGGGCTTCTTAGTTCCTTGGACCAGGATCTCTTAATGTTCAAAGCTACTTCCATGGCCACCATGACCTGCTTGAATGACTGCTTTCATATTCTCCAGCTGCAGCATGACTCACATCAGAAGGGCGCAATGCCTTCAGGAACGACAATCGAGTGGTTGGAACCAAAGATATCTTTATCAAATCACTATAAAAATGGAGCTGAGCAGCCCTTTGCAGCTGAGCCGAGTAAGCCCTCGGCAGTCCCAGAAGAATGGTCTATGGCTGAATCTGGATCGTTAGCAAGGGAACCTGAAGAAATAAACACAGATGATGAGATAGAGGATAGGTGTGAGAGCAAGGAGGATGACCTGGGAGCTGTGGAGGACCAGCGCAGTGTTATCCTGCACCTCTTGTCCCAGGTCAAGCTGGGCATGGACCTGATGAGAGTGGTGCTGCCCACATTTATCCTGGAGAAGCGCTCCTTACTAGAGATGTATGCAGATTTTATGTCTCATCCAGACCTGTTTGTAGCCATCACTAATGGAACCACACCCAAAGACAGAATGATCCGCTTTGTTGAGTACTACCTTACTTCATTTCACGAAGGCCGCAAGGGAGCCATCGCTAAGAAACCATACAATCCTATCATTGGAGAAACATTTCATCGTTCCTGGAAGATGCCGAAAAGCACGGTAGCGTGCAGTGCGGACGGCGCTGCTCCCACTCCGGCAGTCACAGATCAAGCTCCTCCCTCAGAGGAGGCTGTGGCCCAGGGCGGGTCAGACTGTTACACAGTCAGATTTGTTGCTGAACAGGTTTCCCATCATCCTCCAGTCTCAGGCTTTTATGCAGAATGTACAGAGAGGAAGATCTGTGTAAATGCTCGTGTCTGGACTAAAAGCAAATTCTTAGGCATGTCAATAGGAGTGACAATGGTTGGAGAGGGTATCCTTAGTCTGTTGGAACATGGAGAAGAGTACACATTCTCCCTCCCTTGTGCATATGCGAGGTCCATCTTGACTGTTCCATGGGTAGAACTAGGTGGCAAGGTCAGCGTCAACTGTACAAAAACTGGATACTCGGCCAGCATCGCTTTTTTTTTTTTTATAGTTTCCACAGTAAGCTGCCTTTATTAACCAAAGATTCTATGGTGAAAAAGTGCACCGTGTTATGGCTGAGGTGAAGCACAATATTACCAACACTGTGGTGTGCAGAGTGCAAGGGGAGTGGAACAGCGTTCTCAAGTTCACTTACAGCAATGGGGAGACGAAATATGTGGACCTGACTAAATTAACAGTGACGAAGAAAAGAGTACGGCCCCTCGAGAAGCAGGATCCCTTTGAATCCAGATGATTATGAAAAAATGTGACAGAATCTCTGAGAGAGTCTGAAGTTGACAAGGCCACAGAGCACAAACGTGTCCTGGAAGAACACCAGAGGACTGAGTATAGGCATTGAACTGAAACAGGCACAGCCTGGAAAACCAAGTATTTTATTAAAGAGGGTGATGGCTGGGTTTATCACAAACCCCTTTGGAATGTAATTCCGACAGAGGCAGCTGAGTGACGCATGGCTTCTAAGACTTAACCAAATGAGGTTCTCTTCTGTTTACCCCAAACCCTGTCACACTGGTGTTGTTGCACTGAGTGACCTGCTTCCTGATTGTACAGATTGAAACTAGCTAACATGAACGTACCTACTCGCACACCATGATACTGCAGCAAGACCAAAGTGCTAAGGAAACACAGTGGTCCTCAGCTACCTGATCGCGTGGTGTGAGCGAAACCACCTCACAGCCTTCCACAGAATTATTAGAAGCGAAGTGTTTTATCCAGTTTGTGATCCTAGAGCTGCTCAAATCCACTGGTTCTGCGCAGGGCAGCAGATCTATAGCCACAAGAACTTGGTGACTTTGGTCCCTTTGTAGTGAAAAGTGACGTCTCTTGTAGAGTTTGTGTTTTGCTTTTTGTCCATAACAATAGTATTCACTACTCTTAAGAACAAACCAGGAGGAATGAGAACATGACCTAGAAGTGGATTCAGCCTTTGTGCCTGATGTCAGTGTTAACAGAAACCAATTCCCAGGCTGTAGTAACAAGGAGTCCCTTTTCCCCCCAAAGACAGTGTCCTGTGTCTGAGGAACGTCCCCATTCACCTCTGCTGGAACTCTTTTAAAAATGTATTTATAAATTGATTAGAGTTATAACCGTGAGGAATTTTTTTCTTCTGAGCATTTTAATATACTTGAAAACAATATTGACTTGAAATATTTCAGAACATTTTTCAATATCTAGTTTTATTAAGCATTACACCTAAGAGACAGTTTTTTAAAAATGTGTTCATCTCAAGATGATATTTTGGCCTTTCTCAAGAACTAAGGCATTAAAGAACATAGCAAATATTAATAAGAAACTGTTCTTCTTTCCTTCCCTTTTTCCTGTCTAGGTTCTTATTCAGTATTATGTGCTTCCTTCTGAGTTTATCTTATCTCTGTTCACTCAAAAATTAAAACTAATGCCTATTCATATTTGTCAGTAATTCGATTATGTATGTAACTGAGCACACATAAACTGTGGTTTTCTTTTCAAGGAAATCTAAGTGCTGAAGATGGTATGAAATAAAAAGATGTCAGGAAAAAGATAGCAGAAGATGGCATTCAGCAGGAAAAACACAGCAGAAGATTCATTCCGGGAGAGATGCT
This sequence comes from Rhizomys pruinosus, assembly GCA_009823505.1. Lineage (NCBI taxonomy): Eukaryota > Metazoa > Chordata > Mammalia > Rodentia > Spalacidae > Rhizomys > Rhizomys pruinosus. The sequence goes on from VZQC01013712.1 coordinate 59,889, forward strand.
GTTCTTTTTCCTGCCCTCCTTCCTGTCACTCTCCTCCTCTTCTCTACCCTCCTCCCTTCCCTCCTCTTCTCTGCCCTCCTCCCTTCCCTCCTCTTCTCTGCCCTCCTCCCTTTCCTCCTCTTCTCTGCCCTCCTCCCTTTCCTCCTCTTCTCTGCCCTCCTCCCTTTCCTCCTCTTCTCTGTCCTCCTCCCTTTCTTCCTCTTCTCTGTCCTCCCTTTCCTCCTCTTCTCTGTCCTCCTCCCTTTCCCTCCTCTTCTCTGTCCTCCTCTCTTTCCTCCTCTTCTCTGTCCTCCTCCCTTCCCTCCTCTTCTCTGTCCTCCTCCCTTTCCTTCTTCTTTGTCCTCCTCCCTTTCCTCCTCTTCTCTGCCCTCCTCCCTCCCTCCTCTTCTCTGCCCTCCTCCCTTTCCTCCTCTTCTCTGCCCTCCTCCCTTTCCTCCTCTTCTCTGCCCTCCTCCCTTTCCTCCTCTTCTCTGTCCTCCTCCCTTTCTTCCTCTTCTCTGTCCTCCCTTTCCTCCTCTTCTCTGTCCTCCTCCCTTTCCCTCCTCTTCTCTGTCCTCCTCTCTTTCCTCCTCTTCTCTGTCCTCCTCCCTTCCCTCCTCTTCTCTGTCCTCCTCCCTTTCCTTCTTCTTTGTCCTCCTCCCTTTCCTCCTCTTCTCTGCCCTCCTCCCTTCCTCCTCTTCTCTGCCCTCCTCCCTTTCCTCCTCTTCTCTGTCCTCCCTTTCCTCCTTTTCTCTGTCCTCCTCCCTTCCCTCCTCTTCTCTGTCCTCCTCCCTTTCCTTCTTCTTTGTCCTCCTCCCTTTCTTCCTCTTCTCTGCCCTCCTCACTTCCTCCTCTTCTCTGCCCTCCTCCCTTTCCTCCTCTTCTCTGTCCTCCTTCCTTTCCCTCCTCATCTCTGTCCTCCTCCCTTTCCTCCTCTTCTCTTCCCTCCTCCCTTTCCTTCTCTTCTCTGTCCTCCTCCCTTTCCTCCTCTTCTCTGTCCTCCTCCCTTTCCCTCTTCTTTTTCCTCCTCCTCGATTATTTTTGGTTTGTTTATATTTCGGTTTTTTAGTTCAGGGTCTCCCTATAGTCCCAGCTGACCTGGAACTTGCTGCATAGACCAAGCTGGCCTCAGTCTCACAGAGATCCACCTCCTTCTGCCTCTGCCTCTGCCTCTGCCTCCAAAGTGCTGGGATTAAAGGCATGTGCTGCCACACTGGCTGTTTTTCTTTTAAAAAAATCTGTATTATATTTTTGTGGTTGAAGAATTGCTGGCAATTAACAGAATAGTGTTAATTATGGTTTACATTCACTGGAGTATTTATTGAGCACCTACTCTGAGGTGTTCAACACTTGTCACTGCAAGTTACCTTAACCTTCCAAGAGTGGTGCCTTATTCTGTTCTTTCCATGTAGTCTTCCAGTCAGTGTGCACAACTCAGACCTGTCATCCACCAGCCCAGCTAGCTGGGTGCAACTGTGGCATCATGAGAAGCTTCAGCTTTGTGCTCTGAGTATTTTATTAAAAGGATTAACAGGATGAAAACAGCAACAATAATGTTTCAGCAAATTGTGAATTATAAGAAAAAAGAAATGGTTTGTGTACGACAGTTTTAATTATTCCTTTTCACTTTCACTGTGAAGTGCACTGAATGAAAACTTCCAAATGAGTTATATGTTCACGTGCTGGGAAAATTGAAAAGTAATAAACTAGTGAACTAGAAAAAAAAAGTTCTAACAGTCTTGAAATTAGCAATGTATTCCCAGAAGCAGCTCTTGGAATAATGCTTTATTCACTCTGCTCACTCCTGAGTGTACCTGTTTCTGCTTGTTGTTTGAGGAAATGTTTTTGAAAATTCAACCTAGATTCTATTTTTTTATCCTTTTAACACCTTTGCAAGACCTGCATTCTTCCTTTCTATTCATGTGCTGAAGTGGTTTCTGTGATCTCTAATAAGATGCCTATGCTAAAAATAAAGAAATCTTTAAAAGTTATACGTGTGTGTGTGTGTGTGTGTGTGTGAGAGAGAGAGAGAGAGAGAGAGAGAGAGAGAGAGAGAGCATGCATGTATCAGGTGCCCTTGGATGCCTGAAGAGAGTGTCAGCTCCCTTAGACATGGTATTACAGTGCAAGCTGCCTGATGTGGGGGCTGGGACCTGAATTAGGGACTTCTACAAGAGTATAAAATGTTCTTAACCACTGAGCCTTTTTTTTTCGGTCCCAAACAATTCTTTTCTTTTTGTCTTTTTTGAGACAGGGTCTCCCTGTAGCCCCAGCTGTCCTGGAAGTCACTCTGTAGACCAGGTTGGCCTTGAACTCATAAAGATCCGCCTGCCTTTGCCTCTCGAGAACTAGGATTAAAGGCATGCGCCACCATGCCCGGCATGACAATTCTTTTGAATATGGAAACTGGATCCTATAATCTCTTGAAGCAAGATAATCCAATGATTTCATACGCTATTTATGATGGAAGCCATCACTCGTAATTTCCTTCCTATCTCTCCTGGCATACTTCACTGCAGCTTCACTTGGTTTCTTGTGATGAATACTCATGTTCAGCTTCCTTTCTCGTTTTTATTTAGTCTGCGCCCCAGCCCATGGATGATGCTATGCACATTTAGGGTGGGCCATCCCAGCTCAATTAATGTAATCTAGAACATCCCTCATCAACAGAGGTTTATTTCTATAATGATTCTTAACTCCTTCACGATTAACCGTCACACCCATCTGCTCATACTATCACGTATTATGTTGCCTCTGACCCTAAGAGAAGACGCTGGTGATTTGGGACTGAAATCTTTGAATCTGAGAACCAAAATAAGCCTTTCCATATTTAGGTTGTTTATCTTAAGTATTTTTTCATCATAGCAGAAAACTGACTAGTACTATGCCACTAGTGAATCTTCTGAAACGGAAGTTGAAAAACGAATTCCATTTCCAATACTCACAAAAGTATCTAGGCATATTTTTAGTCAAAGACATGAGTAATACTGGTAAGAAGGACTATACATCATGGATGAAAGAAATTGAACAAAACACTCAGAAAAGTAAAATGGAAAGGCACATCATGTTCACAGCTTGGAGAAATCAATATTGCTAAACTGTCGATTTCCATACTACCAAAGTTAACTATAAATTTGCTGGAATATGTAGAAAATATCAGTTATTCTCTTCATCGAATAAGCTAAAATAATTCTAAAATTTGTGTAGAGCCAAAAAGAATAGCAAAAACCCTCTACACACCAAATAATCAAAGCCGTATTGAGGAAAAATGGTGGAAGAGAAGACATGGTGCTACCTCTCCTTAAACTATAACAAAGCATGATACTGGCATTAAAACTGTCACCTAGACCAATGGAAAAATAATCATATACATCTCTAGCCAATTAATTTTCAACAAAGTGCCAAGAATGCACATAGGGAAAAGAGGAGTTGCTTTAATTAATGATCTTAGTAAAACCATATATCCACACGATGACATACACTAATGAGAATCTTTTCAACAACTAGTACTGGGACAATTGCTATGAAAATCCTTAAAAATGGCAAATGTAGGGCTAGAGAAATGGCTCAATGGTTAAGAGCACTTGCTCTCACAGAGGACCAAAGTAGAGTTCCCAGCACGCATTCTGGGCTGCTCATAACCTCCTGTAATTCCAATTCCAGGTAATCCAACCCCTTCTCCCACCTCTTCAGGCACTGGACTCAGGTGCACAAACCCTAACACACACACATATGCACATAAATGAATTTTAGAAAAGAATAGTATTTGGAGAGACAAATATGTTGGATCTGAGTTACACGTTACTCAATGTATATGTGTATCTTACCACATAGTACTCAATAAACATGCACAATTTTATGTAGTTACGTATTAGTTTAAAAATTAATGTAAAATAAAGGAAAAAAGGAGTGCTTCTCAGTAGGGACATCACATGTGGCCATAGAAAGTATGCCTTAAAATTTCAGAGGTTATTATTTATTATTTGTACAAGACCCCTATTTTTGCCCCCTGAGAACAATATTAGACTCAGGAAATGCCCAAAGATAAGCCATCAGCAGCCTTGCTGAAAAGCGTGTCTCTTGGCTGGTAAGACCCAAGTGTAACACTAAAAGGCCATCGTTGCACTAAAATCTCCTTTCTTAGAAGAGGCTCTACTCCCTATGCTTATAATCCTCTGTTTCAATGAGCTTCTGAGAAAGGTTCCTTCTGTAAAGATCAGCCCATCTTGCCAGTATCCAGGGAAACAATTACGTAGTCATTTGTAATTAAACTAGGTCAAGTGAGGACATCTAGTGGCTTGAAGTGGAACAGAGTATTTCCAGATGCAGGTTTTAAGAAACCTGGTAAGAGGCAGGTGCTGTCTCAGAACCAGGAAATTGGGTCAGATGGGATGATTTTCCCTTCTATCAGAATTGTTCCATTAAAAAAAAAAAAAAACACAGGGGCTGGAGAGATGGCCTAGCGGTTAAGAGCACCGACTGCTCTTACAGAGGACCCAGGTTCGATCCCCAGCATCCACATGGCGGCCAAGAACCGTCTGAAGCTCCAATTCCAGGAGAACTCCAGCTCCAGGGGAATCCGAGACCCTCTTCTGACCTCCGCGGCGTTGCACGACACGGGTGCACAAACTTGCATGCAGACAGTACATTCATACACATACAGAAATAAATAAAATTAAAAAAAAAAAACAAAAAAAAAAACAAAAAAAAAAACACAGTATTATCATGTTCATATTTCACATGAGAAAAGTGATATTCAGAGGCTGTGAAAAAAACCTTAGATTTACTGAAACATTTTTCCAGATCCTGCCTTTCCATGACAAAACCAAAAAAGTCTGTTAGAAAGTAGTGCCAATGTGAAAAGGCAGGTTTCTAAAGGCACTTGGGTGAAGGCTATGATCTAGAAAAACTGGGAATGCCTAGCAAGATGAAAACAAGCCATGAAAAAATCAGAGGAAAGTCAAGCATCCCTTCCTTTTGAGACATTTAACCAAAATTGTTAGCAGCATATTGCTCAATGCAGATAAAACCAAACTAATGGCTTTTCTGTCAGGCACCTTTTGGACTGGCTTGGTCTTAAGCAACAGAGAATGGAAGTCTGGCTTCCCAAGGTCTTTTCTTTTAGACAGGTTTCATTCAACATTAAAAAATTGAATGTGTATGTGTGTGTTTGTGTGTGATTTATGTGCCATGGTATGTATATACATCACTGCAGTAGAGAAGACAACTAGGTGGCATTGGTTCTTCTGGAAACAGTTTCTTTGGTGGTGGTGTGGGTGGATGGGGTTTTTAGAGCTACTGAAAATATTTGTCATTAAGGTAGGATAAATGTCTGATAGATTTTGAGAAAAAAGTCCCTGAAATTTTCCTCGGAAACCTATAAAGACCTGCTTTCAGATTAGATTATTATCAGGAAATTTTAGAGATTCAGGGATCTACAGAATCCCTGAAATAGCCTGACACAGAGCAGTTTCTTTCTTTTTTTCTTTTTTTTTTCTTGTCTTTTTGAGACAGGGTCTCCCTTTAGACCCGGTGGGCCTGGAGCTTGCTATGTAGACCAGGCTGGCCTTGAACTCACAGAGATCTGCCTGCTTCTGCCTCCCCAGTGCTGGGATTAAAAGCATGTGCCATCATCCCCTGCCCAAGAAAGTTCTTAGCTGCCATATGGGTGTTGGGAATCGAACTGGGGTCCTCTGCAAGAACAGTCAGTGCTCTTAACTGCTGAGCCATCTCTGCAGCCCCCAGTTTCTTATGTTATACTCCTTACCACTGGAATTTTAGTGTTTGTATGAACACTTTTCATTCTGTATTAAAGATTTTACTCTCTCAAGAGAGACCATTGCATTATTACCTCTTTCCCAAATAGAAAACCCTACAGGAATTGTGTCAATCAAGTGTAGATAGCTCAGTAAGTGAGTCATGGTCAAATCTAAAGGATGTAATAAAACACCATGGGAACCACAGCATTCATTTTATATAATTTTTACTTAGGAGCAGTATGAAAGTGGGGTGGTAAGCAGAAAAGAAATTATAGAAAGTTTCACTTTTAGTTAAGCATGCCTGTAATCACAGCATTTAGGAGGCTGAGGCAAGAGTTTGAGCTAAATAATGACCTGTAGGTCAGAAGGAAGAGTTCCAAGAAGCCTTGGGTGAAAGAGTGAGGCTTTGTCTCAAAACCAACAACAAAACATTCTTTATGGTTATGCTCTTTTTTTTTTTGAGACAGGGTCTCCCTATAGCTCTGGCTGTCCTGGAACTCACTCTGTAGACCAGGCTGGCCTTGAATTTACAGAGATCCACCTGCCTCTGACTCCCAAGTGCTAGGATTAAAGGCGCGCGCCACCACGCCCGGCGGTTATGCTCTTTTTTAAAATGTCACACAGAAGCACATTTTTCTAGCCTTAGAAATTAGCTGCAACTAGTAATCCAATCCTATATACATTATTCCACCTTTAATATCCCATGAAACCACAGACACGTACTTTTTTTAAATTTTTTTTATTTTATTTATTTCTGTATGTGTATGAATGTACTGTCTGCATGCAGGTTTGTGCACCCGTGTTGTGCAATGCCGCGGAGGTCAGAAGAGGGTGTCGGATTCCCCTGGAACTGAAGTTCTCCTGGGGTTGGAGTTTCAGACGGTTCTCGGCCGCCATGTGGGTGCTGGGGATCGAACCCAGTCCTCTGCAAGAGCGGTCAGTGCTCTTAACTGCTAGGCCATCTCTCCAGCCCCAGACACATACTTTTAAAATGATGGCCTTCCATGTATGGCACAGATGATTGGAAATGGCTTGTATGTTCAGATGACACTAATAAATTGGTTTCCTGACAAATATATTTTATTAATCAGACTAAATTTTATTCTTATATTTTACCACAAAAAAAGTCTTTTATGGAATTTTTCTGTAAATGGCATTCTAAAGACTAATATCTAAAAGCCCACTTTCTTATCTTTTTGTCTGCTTACTTTTATGTGTATGAGTGTTTTGTACACAAATGCAACACATGCATGAAATTTTTGCACAGGTAAGAAGAAGTTATTGGATCCCCTGGAACTAGAGTTAAAGACAGTTCTTTTTTTAATTTTCTTTATTTATTATTTCATATGTATGAGTGTACTGTCTGCACGTAGGTAAGTGCACCCATGCCGAGCAGTGCTGCAGAGGTCAGAAGAGAGTGTCAGATTCCCATGGATCTGGAGATAAGACGGTTCTTAGTCACCATGTGGGTGCCGGGAATCAAACCTGGGTCCTCTGCAAGAGCAGTCAGTCCTCTTAACCACTGAGCTATCTCTCCAGCTCCAAGATAGTTCTTAACCAACATCTGGATACTGGGAACCGAACATAGGTCCTCTGTAAGAACAGTCAGTGCTCTTCTAAAACAATTTTTTTATATGTACGAGTGTTTTAACTGCATGTTAGTGCACCTAACATGTGTGTGCAATGATCGAAGAGGCCAGAAGGGGACATCAGTCCCCCTGGAACTTAAGTTACTGATATACAGCTGCCATGTGGGTACCAAACCAGGGTCTACTGCAAGAGCAGTCAGTGCTCTTAAATTCTGAGCCATCTCTACAACCGTCTATCTTAGTCAATTCTGCTCTTATTCAAGATCAACACTCGATTACCTCTAATTTGGTAATTGTCAGTTTCTTTCTCTATGCTTTTAAGAAATTTCAGGAGCTGGGAGCTGAAGTTTGAACTCAGAAGCTCTGGTCATCTGGTGCCCAATCGGGGAGGAAGCTGGTAGGACCAACGTTTTGTCCCAGAGGATTCTGGGAGCTGGGAGCTGAGGTTTGAACTTAAAGGCTGAGAGCATCTGGTGCCTGAGTGGGGAGGGAGGGGCAGAGGATACGTGGGCTAAGCAAGCAACTCAAAGAACCAACACCCCCCCAAGCCCTGCCCAGCCAACTGAAACTCAGGAGAGAGTGGCTGGCAGCTGGGGGAATACAGTGCTCAGAAGGTGTCATCTGGGTTGTTGCCCACTTAGTTCTTATGTGTTGAGAGCACAATGAAAGAACAATATGGGAAAAGCACAGAATAACTCCACAACAAACTCTACGGAGGACTCCTACAATGGGATATCCCTAGAGGTAACCCAGGACACAGATCGTAGAATAACAGCCATGGATATATTCAAAGAAATAATAGAACTAAGGGGAGAGAATGAAAAACTCAGAAAGGACCTAGAGGGAGACAAGGACTAACTTTGGAATGAGCTAGAGGAAAAAAATAACAAACTCCAGAAAGAAGTAGAAACACTGAAAAGATCCCATGCTGAAACGAAAAAGGAAACCAAGGAGTTACAAGAAAAGATTGAGAAGCTCCAAAAAGAAGTGGAAATAGTAAAGAAAACACTGGAAGAAATGAAAAGGGAAATCGAACAGTCATCCAATCAAAAGGAAAGAATGGGAAAAAGCCTCCGAAACAGAATGGAAGACACAGAAAAAAGAATATCAGACCTAGAAGATAACACAGAACAACTAAAAAGTTCAAGTAAAGACTATGAAAAATTTAAAAATACACAAAAGTGGAACAACCAGGAAATGTGGGACAGTATGAAAAGATCAAACCTCTGCATCATAGGGATAGAGGAAGGAGAAGAATCCCAAGAGAATGGTATTGATCAGATTGTCAACAGAATAATAGATGAAAATTTCCCCAAGTAAAAAAAGACAAACCAATACAAATACAAGAAGCACATAGAACACCAAACAAATTAGACCAGAAAAGAAACTCCCCCCCATATCATAGTTAAAATGCTAGACACCCAAAATAAAGACAAAATTCTGAAAGCCACAAGAGAAAAACGACAAGTTACATATAAAGGCAAACATATCAGTATTACATCTGACTTCTCAGTGCAAAGTATGAAAGCAAAAACATGGAGAAAAGCATTCCCAGTGCTAAACGACTATAAATGCCAACCCAGGTTACTATACCCAACAAAAGTGTCGATTCTAGTTGAGGGAAAGAGAAAAATCTTCCATGACATAAACAAGATGAAAGAATACATGTCTGGAAAACCAACCCTTCAGAGAATAGTTGAAGCAATTCAAAGAACAGAGGAGAGGAGAAACTACCCTCAGGCACCTTGAAAGAGAAATTAATAAAAGCAAAATGCAGAAGTACAAACCTAGATTAAAAATGCAAATGGAAAATAAGGTGAAAGGAACCAACACACACCTCTCAATTATAACCTTAAATATTAATGGACTAAACTCCCCAATCAAAAGGCACAGACTGAGAGAATGGATTATAAAACAGAATTGGGGGCTGGAGAGATAGCCTAGTGGTTAAGAGCACCGACTGCTCTTGCAGAGGACCCGGGTTTGATCCCCAGCACCCACATGGCGGCTAAGAACTGTCTGTAACTCCAATTCCAGGAGAACTCCAGTTCCAGGGGAATCTGAGACCCTCTTCTGACCTCTGCTGCATTGCACGATACAGGTGCACAAACTTACGTGCAGACAGTACACTCATACACATACAAAAATAAATAAAAATTACAAAAACAGAAAACAGAATCAATCAATATGCTGTCTACAAGAAACCCATCTCACTCTCAAGGATAGGCACCAACATAAAGTGAAAGGATGGAAAAAATATTTCAAAAAAAAAAAGATATGAAAAAGAAAGCAGGAGTTGCTGTTTTAATATCAGACAAAATAGACTTCAAAGTAGAAACAATTAGAAGAGACAAAGAGGGCCATTACATCCTGATCAAAGGGAAAATTAACTGTGAAGACCTCACAGTCATGAATATATATGCACCAAACTCCGGTGCACCAACGTTTATAAATACAACTCTACAGACCATCAAGGCACAGATTAACCCCAGCACACTCATAGTAGGGGACTTCAATATCCCACTGAGTCCTTTGGACATATCAACCAGACAAAGAATAAACAAAGAGACATCTGAACTGAACAATACAATACAGGAAATGGACCTCAGAGACATCTTCTGAATATTCCACCCAAGCACCAGAGAATACACTTTCTACTCATCACCCCATGGAACATTCTCCAAAATTGACCAAATACTTGGACACAGAAAAAAAAACCTCAACAAATACAAAATAATTGAAATAATTTCATGCATTCTGTCAGACAATAGTGCAATAAAACTCAGTATCAACACCAGGATAAGCCCTGCTACCTACATCAACACATAGAGATGAAACAACACAGTCCTGAATAATGAATGGGTCAAGGAGGAAATAAAGAAAGAAATAAAAGCATTCCTGGAACTAAACCACAATGGCAGTACAACACAGAAAAACCTATGGGACACTTTAAAAGCAGTCCTAAGAGGGAAGTTTATAGCCCTGGGTGCCTCCATTAAAAAAAAGAAAACTGGGAAGAGCACAGATAAATGAGCTAACACTGCAGCACACTTGAAAGACAACATATAAACCCTAAACGCAAGAGACAGGAAGAAATAACAAAAATCAGAGCAGAAATCAATGAAATAGAATCAAAGAAAACAAAACAAAAAAATCAACGAATCCAAAAGTTGGTTCTTTGAGATAATAAACAAGATAGACAGGCCCCTAGCCCAGTTAACCAAAAGAAAGAAACAGCAACTCCAAATCAATAGAATTCATGATGAAAGGGGAAAAAACACAACAGACAATTAAAAGATCCAGACGATCATGGGAATACTTCAAAAACCTATACTCTACTAAATTTCAAAACCTAAGAGAAATGGATGAATATCTGCAATCCAGGGAATCACCAAAGCTAAACCAAGAAGAGATTGACAGCTTAAACAGACCCATAATATATGAAGAAATTGAAAATGTAATAAGAGACCTCCCAACTAAAAAAGCCCAGGTCCAGATGGCTTCACAGCAGAATTCTATAAGACATTTAAAGAGGACTTACAACCATTATTATTCAAGCTGTTCAGAAGAATACAAGCAGAGGGAAATCTCCCAAATTCCTTCTATGAAGCCAGCATCACTCTAATACGAAAACCAGGCAAGGATGCAACCAAAAAAGAGAACTAGAGACCCATCTCATTAATGAACTCCGATACAAAAATTCTTTTTTTTTATTGTTAATACATGAATTTTATTTGAATAAACTTGAAAGAACATGTTAAAAATATTGGAGTCAGTCACATTTGGCTAAAATTTGAGCCACTTAATTAATTTTAACTTTGAATCTCCATTTGCAAATAAACATTTGAGAAAGTTAAATAGGTAAAAATGCATGTGCTAAATGAATTACATCTTATTTTGGGAATAATTTATGTCAGAACAAAATTTTTTATAGAAATTTGCCTTATAGCTACTTTTCAGTTTTATTCCTTTGGGTATATTAAGAAACACATAGTGGGGGCCGGAGAGATGGCTCGGCAGTTAAGAGTGCCAACTGCTCTTGCAGAGGACCTGGGTTCGATTCCCAGCACCCACATGGTGGCTAAGAACTGTTTTTAACTCCAGTTCCAGGTTCTTAACAAAATACTTGCAAACTGTATAGAGACCCACATCAAAAAGATCACTCACAATGATCAAGTTGGTTTCATGCCAGAGATGCAGGGATGGTTCAACATATGAAAATCAGTAAATATCATAGAACATATAAATGGACTGAAGGACAGAAACCACATGATCATCTCAATAGATGCAGAAAAAGCCTTTGACAAAATCCACCATCCCTTCATGATTAAAGTACTAGAGGGAATTGAACTGGAAGGATCATTACTCAAAACAATCAAAGCCATATATAAGAGACCCACAGCCAGCATCATCCTAAATGGTGAAAAGTTAGAAGGATTCCCCATAAAAGTAGGAACCCAACAAGGATGCCCCTTGTCACTACTCCTCTTCAATACAGTGCATGAAACACTGGCTAGGGAAATAAGGCAAGAAAAAGAAATTAAAGGAATACTAATTGGAAAAGAGGAAGTCAAACTATCCCTTTTTGCAGATATGTTAGTTTATCTAAAGGATGCTAAAAACTCCATCAGAAAACTCCTAGAAATGATTAAGAGTTTCAGTAAAGTGGCAGGATACAAAATCAACCTAGAAAAATCAGTAGCTTTTCTTTACATCAAAGACAAGCTACTGAAGGAGTACAATGAGACCTTCCTAATCACAATAGCCTCGAAAACAATAAAATATGTAGGAACAGACCTAACCAAAAACCCCAAAGATCTGTACAACAAAAAATTATAAACTCCTGAAGAAGGAGATCGAAGAAGAAGGCATCAGAAGATGAAAAGACCTCCCATGCTCATGGATTGGAAAAATTAATATAGTAAAAATGTCCCTTGTACCCAAATCAATATATAGATTCAATGTAATTCCAAATAAAATCCCAAGGACATTCTTCACAGGCTTGGAAAAAAATTCTTAAAGTCATGTGGAACAAAAAAAGATCCAAAATAGCCAAAGCAACCCTGAGTGAAAAGAGCAATATATGGGGGGATTTCTATACCAGACATCAAACTATACTACAGGGCTATAGTCATAAAAACAGCCTGGTACTGGTACCAAAACAGACCTGTAGACCAATGGAACAAAACTGAAAATCCAAACTTGAGCACATACAATTTTAGCCACCTCATATTTGACAAGGGGGCCAAAAAGACTCAATGGAGAAAAGACAGCATCTTCAGCAAATGGCGTTGGCAAAACTGGATCACCACTTGTAGAAGAATAAAATTAAACCCCTACCTCTCACCCTGTACAAAAATCAACTCAAAATGGATCAAAGACCTCAATTTGAAACCCCAAACTCTGAAGGTGATAGAAGACTCCAATGTGGAGCAAAAGTGCAGGATTGATGATTGTTTTGGATTGCCAAGGAGGAATGTTCGAGCACCTCCTTAAGGAAAACATGACATCTTTTAGGGAAAAATGTCCTTCAATTCAAGTGATATGTGTATGTATGTATGTATGTATGTATGTATGTATGTATGTATATGTTTATGTAGCAATACAAGCTGGAGAGAACAGCAACAAAAGAACTAGAAGGAAAAAAAAAACTCTGGAAAGACTCAGAAAAAGATTCAGGACATGTAGGGCAGAGTGCAGGGCCTCGGATAGGGTGGGGGATATGGAAAGGGAAGTGATTCTAGATTTGATTGAGAAATGATATATGACTTATGGAAGACATTTAATAACAATAAAAATGTAAATAAATCAGAAAATGAAAAAATATAAAAATTGTAAGTGGGGGCTGGAGAGGTAGCTCAGAGATTAAGAGCATTGGCTGTTCTTCCAGGGGACACATGTTCTATTCCTAGTACATACATGACATCTAACTGTTCCTAACTCCAGTTCCAGGGGATTTGACATCTTCTTGCCTCTTCAAACATTGTATGTACATGCTACACTTAAATACATGCAGAAAAATGCTCATACACACAAATCAAAAGAAATTTAAAAAAATTAAGGCCAGGTGTGGTGGAGCATGTCTTTAATCTCAGCACTCAGGAGGTAGAGGCAGCCAGATCTCTGTGACTTCCAGGCCAGCCTGGTCTACATAGTGAGTTCCAAGAAAGCTGGGGCTACAGGGTGACCATGTCTCCAAAAGACCCCCCCCAAAAAAAATTAAGAAGCTGGAGAGTTTGGCTATTGACCATGGAACTTCCCTTACCTAGTACCCATTTGTGCTAGGTACCTGTTGTGACAAAATATCTGACAAAAGCGACTTAAAGAAGGAAAGGTTTATTTGGACTTACAGATCCAGGACACAATGCATTATGGTGGGCAAGGCGTGGAGTAAGAAATGGAAGCAGCCAGTTACTCTCCATCCACAGTCAAGAAACAGAGGGAGCTGTTGCTCAGCTCACTTTCTCCTTTTATAAAGTCAGGACGCCAGCCCATAGAATAGTGTGGTGGGCCTTCCCATCTTGATTAACCTAATTTGGATAAACCTTGATCAATGTGTCCAGAGACTTCTTTCCATGGTGATTCTGTCCAGTTGATCAAGATTAATTACCACATTATTCTCTACTTCAGTTCCTTGAATCCAACATCCACTGAGTAACTCCCTGGGGAAGGATGACTGAATTGGGGACAGTTCTGGGGGAATTTTCATGAAGACTTCTGCATTATTATCACATAAAGATTCAGAGACCCCAGTCCTCTACCAACACAGAGACTACTTTCTAATTGCCTATCCATGGAATATGCAAAGCTTCCTTAAAGAAAACATGTTTGAACTTTTATCCAAGGCTTTTCTAAAAATACTATAAAGTAGTTAAAAGTATCAGGCTGGTGTAACTTAGCCTTTCTGGAGGCTTAATGACCATACTTAATGTCCGTACTTAACGTCCATAACAAGTTGGCCAAGGGACTTAAAGGATAACTTTGTTCCTTGCCCTCAGAGGTCAACTAAGTCCCAGGGAACTATTCATGGGGGCATCTCTTGAAATATCCTGCAAATGTGAGTCACCAGTCCTCCTGTGCAGGGAGGTGTTGGAGATCCACTAATGGGACTTTGGCCAGTGTCCACTCTATAAAGAAGAAAGTCTGCTCATGCTTCAAAAAGGGAAGCCTGGTCTAGAAAGTCGTGACCTTGTCCTCTAGTGGATGGAACTGGTAACTGAAAAGCCTAAAGGAGCCAGGGGCTCCCCTGACCCCCAAAAACAAAGCCTTGTGACCCTTGAAGACCAGATCCTCAAATGACCTTGAGAAAACAAAACCTTTGGTTAGTCTGGGCTAACTGTGTGGCCTTAAGCATTCAAAAGGAAAGTATAACCAGAAATAAATAACTTGTAAGGCCTGAGAAATTGTACTTCAGGTACAAAACTTGAGATCTTAGTAAAAAGACAAAAAGTAAAAAAAAAAAAAAAAAAAAAAAAAAAAAAAAA
>VZQC01013712.1:80261-131229 GCA_009823505.1 Rhizomys pruinosus
AATCTGTGTGTGCCGTGTTTGATGCCATGTGTGACTACTGCATGCACTCGAATCTGTGTGTGCCGTGCTTGATGCCATGTATGACTACTGCATGCACTTGAATCTATGTGTGCCATGTTTGATGCCATGTGTGACTACTGCATGCACTCGAATCTGTGTGTGCCGTGTTTGATGCCATGTGTGACTACTGCATGCACTTGAATCTGTGTGTGCCGTGCTTGATGCCATGTATGACTACTGCATGCACTTGAATCTATGTGTGCCATGTTTGATGCCATGTATGACTACTGCATGCACTTGAATCTGTGTGTGCCATGTTTGATGCCATGTATGACTACTGCATGCACTTGAATCTGTGTGTGCCTATGCCATGATTGAGGCCATGTATGACTACTGTCAACCACCAGAAACTCAGGGAAAGTCTAGGAACAGATTCTCCATCAGAGACTCTGGAAAGAATTGATTTTGGTCTTCTGGCCCCCTGAGTTATGAAAGTAAATTTCTGTTGTTTTAACTCATCTAGGTTCTGGTGCTTTGTTATGGTGGTCTGAAGAAAATTCCTTAACTCAGACTTTCAAAAATCTTTGTCTCTGAATATCCATAAATTCAGGATCTAGTGGGTGCTCCAGGATCTAGTGGGTGCTCCATAAATAATTGCCGGTTGAAGCCGGGCTTGTTAGCACATGCCTTTAATCCTAGCACTCAGGAAGCAGAAGCAGGTGGATCTTTGTGAGTTCAAGGTCAGCCTGGTCTACAGAGTGAGTTCCAGTCCAGCTGGGGCTACAGGGAGACCCTGTCTTGAAAAGACAAAAAAAATAAAGTTTAATAAACTTGAACTCTGCTTAAAAAAATAAATCCCCATGGGGGCTGGAGAGATGGCTCAGCAGTTAAGAGCACCGACTGCTCTTGCAGAGGACCCGGGTTTGATCCCCAGCACCCACATGGTGGCTAAGAACCGCCTTTAACTCCAGTTCCAGGGGAATCTGAGACCCTCTTCTGACCTCCGCAGCATTGCACGACACGGTGCACAAACCCACATGCAGACAGTACATTCATACACATACAAAATAAATCAAATAAAAAACTAAAGTGGGGGGACCACATCATATAGTAATAAACATTATCTTCATAACAATATAACCTATATAAAAATAAATAAATAAAATAAAAAATCCCCATACCCCACCTTAAAACCAAAACTAGGTGGGCCAGACATAACACCAGCACTTAGAAGGCAGAGGTAGGGGAGCCCTGGGGCAAGTTTGCTAACTAGACTAGCCAAAATCTGTGAGCTCTAGGTTCAGGAAGATTATTTACCAGTAAATAAAACGGAGAGCCTGAGGTGTGGTGGTGTGTGTCTTTAATCCTAGTGTTTGGTGATGATGTTACTATGAAATTCAAATTTACTACTTGCTACAGCTTGCTTTTATAAACCAAATGATGTCAGTTCCCAGGACCAATCATAAGTCTCCCAATTCCACACCACTGCACACCTTGCCCCACCCAGCATCACGCACCTAGGCCATGCTGCTTGCTCCTCCTTGGGGCGGGGCCAGACCCCCAGCCATACGGTGCCCTGAGGCATGCTACATTGCAGTGGCATGCTTCAGAAAAGACAAAAANAGAAAAAAAAAGAAATTTCAATATAATGTGTGTATGAAGATGTTTTTATTTATTAATCCTGCCTTCCATCTGTTCTGGTAAAATATTGCCCATCACCTTTCATATTTCTTTCTATTTCTGGGCATTAAGTGTATGTTAAAAATTCTTCTCATTCATTGAATATTATCTAGTCTTTAAAAACTTCTTAAAATTATGTTGGGATTCATTATGGAATTTTCAAACATAATTAGTTTTGCTAAGCCTCCAGTCCCCCTGCTTCCCCTCTCTTGCCCATCGTTCTTGTACACATCTGCCCACAATACCCTCTTCTCTTCTTTTATGTGTATGAGTGTACTGTCTGCATGAAGGTTGATGCACCCGTGTCGTGGAATGCTGCGGAGGTCAGAAGAGGGCATCGGATTCTCCAGGAACTGGAGTTAAAGACGGTTCTTTGCCGCCATGTGGGTGCTAGGAATCAAACCCAGGTCCTCTGCAAGAGCAGTCGGTGCTCTTAACAGCTGAGCCATCTGTCCAGCCCCAGTACCCTCTTCTCTTGACTCCATATAATTTTTTCTTCCTTTAATAATTGTTACTCTTTTCTTCTCACCTATTTTTCCACTCAATAATTCTTTCTCAAATTAATTTTGCTTCACTTGGGAGGCAGAGGCAGGTGGATCTTTGTCAGTTCAAGGCCAGCCTGGTCTACAGAGTGAGTTCCAGGACAGCTGGGACTACAGGGAGACCCTGTCTCTAAAAGACCAAAAAAAATTAATTTTGCTTGACCGTATTTGACATTATTTAGCAGTTGTATTTAGCTTTCTATTAAATGAATCCAGGGTAATATGATGCCCTCTTCTGACCTCCACGGGTAGTGCATGAGACGCGTGCACTTAGACACATGCAGGCAATACACTCATACACATAAAACTGAAAATATTAAAAATTTTAAAACAATTTAATACGCTGCTGGTTTGAGGACACAGTCCATCAAAGCGGGGAAGTAATGACACCAAGAGTAGTTTGTGATTAGAGCAGCAGAAGTCAGTGGCTATTCACTGATACCTAGATGGATCAGGAATCAGAGAGAGGGGAATGTCAGAGCTCAGCTCATTTTCTCCTTTTTGCTTCTATAAATTCATTCTGGGAGCCTAGGGCAAGATGGTGTCATTCTCACTCAGAGGAGGTCTTTCCCTATTAGTTAAACTTTTCTAGAAAGGAATTCACAAGCATACCAAAAGTTCACTTAATTAATCACATAGGTATTTTTTTAAGAGTGTATATGCACATGAGAACAGGTGCATGTGAACTCAGAGGGGTCAGATTTCCCTGCACCTGGACAGCAGGTGGTTGTGAGTTGACCAACATGAGTGCTGGGAACTGATCTTGCACTTGGTTCCTCTGAAAGAGTAGTATGTGCTCTTAACCATTGTAATATCTCTTTGTTCCCCATAGGCAGTTCTTAACCTGATGAAGTTGACATCAATAAAGGGCACAGGCAACCCCAACTAATTTTACAAAATATTGAATGAAAAGGAGAGAAGAACAGGTTTGAATGGCCCGCTTGACTAAGAGTGAACTTGGATTCCATTTTGATTGAAACATGCCTTCTGAGGTCTAGCACTGGTAAGCATTACTGGGCTATAATTTTGACCATCCATATTATTCATGGACTCTGGTATGGCCCTTTTTCCTGAATTTGCTTTGCCATGGGCCGGAAATGGGAAAGATTATAGGATTGAGTGGAGACATTTCTTTCTCTATTGAAACTACCCTGGCCCATAGGGCAGTATTCATGGTAGTGGAAAGAATAGAGGACTTCCAGTCTAAATTCCTGCAAAGATGCCATGATTAAGCTTCCACACTGTTTCAATTCCATGAATATTAGCCTTATGGAAAGAAGGCATATTGTAAACTAAGAAAACCAGTTGAGTTATTAAAAACCTATGCTGAACTATTAAGGCCCTTTTGCAGCCAATTATCCCTGGACACTGTGGCTGGCTTAGTGCTTTAATTTACTTCTACCTGGAATTGTGTGAAGTATGTTTTGCTCAGTTACTTATGACCTTTATTGAAATCTTTATTTTTTTCTCTATTCTAGCAAATTTCATACAGGTATCCAAAGAAATATGATCATATATATCCTCCTCCAACTCTCCCCATATACCTCCCACTGCTTCTACCTACAAACTTCATATCTTCTATTTTATAACCCACTAAGTCCAATTAGAGCTGCCCATCTGTGCATGATGTGGAGCCAGAGACTCCGAGACTCCTTCAAGTAGCTATATTCTACAAAAAGAAGAATTTTCCCTCCCTCAGTAACTGGGAAGGAGAAGGTACTTGAATCATGTGGAGAGTTTCACCACCTATTTGTAGTTTGTCTACCTGATGACCCCATCTGCTAACTTTTGAAACAATGAAAAGTTTTTGTAATCCCTTTACAGAGGTAACTATGATCTTGGGGAGCCATGTCCTTCTGGAGCTCAAATTATTAACATGGATTTCTGTTCCTAGAGTGTGGCCTTTTGTTTTGGCTCAGAATAAGCCATTTTCTGGTTTCAGATTTTTGTTTTACATTGATAAATAAAATGCCAGGCTCTTCCACATGATGGGGCTAGAGCACCAGAGCATTGGAGTGACCTGTTTTTCTAGATACTGACTTCCTTAAGGGAAAATATATATTGAACTTTGCTTCTCCCTGCCCCTTCTATAGTGTCAATAAAGAACTTTCACTTCTGCTTTGCATCTCCTGAATATGAGATGGGGTCATAGCTTGGGGAATGACCTCCATCACTGAAGCTATTCTGCCAGTTCTGAGTTTTATTTTAGGGACTTAACACTGGAGCAATGAACATGTTTGAGAAATTTAAATTTTCAGGCAACTTTTGAGTTCTTGAGGCCCAAATTCTGTCCTGATAAAAATCACTTGTTGAGCCTGATCCCTGCCATAAAACCCATTGGCGAGCCTCCTCTAATGCTTTCTACTTAATCAGTGTAGACACAAAATGCTTGGATTTGCTGGAGACTCAGTCTTCAGAGAATGACTAGAAGAAGACTACCTACTGACCTCCGCCTACAAAGCATACAGTGTTTCAGAATGCTGACTGAGACATGGCTTTGAAATTACTGTATTCATTTTATCAAAAGAAGCAAATTACAGAGGGCATATGATGTTCCAATAGAAACATACACTTGATTAATTTCCTGGAGCACAGGGCAGCATACTGTCAGTTAGTTGTTTATCACCACTGTAGCCCTCTAGAGGGCAAAGGGCTGGAGCTATGTGAATTCAGAAATCTCTAGGAAGAGAGGGCCAGGAGTATACATTCTGGGTAAAGGCAGAGTGTACATTTTTGACATGGCTTCAGGATAGGTAGAACCAGATACAGGCCCTTCTCGGTGCCCAGGTAGTAGCCACTAGGCTGAGGACTAGGTGCACTTTCTCTCTCTCTCTCTCTCTCTCTCTCTCTCTCTCTCTCTCTCTCTCTCTCTCTCTCTCTCTCTCTGGTCTTTTTGAGACAGGGTCTCCCTTTAGTACCAGCTGGCCTGAAGCTTGGTATGTAGACCAGGCAGGCCTTGAACTCACAGAGATCCACCTGCACTATCACAAACTTTACACATCCTCAGATGTTTATAAGGTGTACAACAGCTGGGTAGATCACACCTGCTGCTGTGAAGCTCTGTGAGCCATTCGAACCTCCTCATTTCTTCCTTCAATTCTCGCTTCTTAAAGGTAACTCTGCAGAGTAGCTAATGTTCCACATCTACTTTCCTTTCACTTTGTAGCACTCATGTAACTCCTTGCACCCTTCCAGTCCTGGGCTATCTTACACCCTCTTTTGGAGCCATGAGGCCATGGGCATCTGAAGCATGCCTAGAGTCACTATGCTGAACCTGATTCTTGGTGAAAAACAATCATAATCTTAACTCAGAATTCTACTTTGAACTTTGCCTCTCTTCAGTCCAACTTGTTCTGATCTCTTCCATTGGTAGGCAGACCAGACAGGCTGCTGTGAATAGGGAAGGTAACTAAAGGGCATAAACCTGAAACCATACAGTAATTTTTGCTCTGCAGAAAAGCTGTCTTGGACTTCCATAAACCCCAACCATAAAGCTCTGCAAATAGGTCCTGCTTTGTGAGCATGTTTCTCTGAGACCCTTATGTGGGGAAATGTGGGCCCTAAATCCCCTCCCAACTCCCAGGACTCTATTTACATACAGGGTACTTAAGCTCCCCTGCTGTTTGGCCAGCTTGGCTACTGCAGACTCCTGCTGGTCAGTAGCCACCCCTCATTGACTAATAAAGATTCATTTGGATTATATGGAGTTGGATGCTTTTCTTTTCCTCCCGTGAGTCTTTCAAATCAATCCTAACATTAAACCTGGAAGAGAGTTCTAAGGAAGAGTGATCTCTCACCTTAAAACTCCTATTCCTAACAAGAACCACTTGGAGAAAGTTGTCTGAAGGATATTTTTGCCCTGCCTACCAGCCCCTACACAGGTTTTGGGGTGGGAATAGTCATGTCCAGTTCAGGCTGTCCTGTGCTTCAGCCCACCTATTATAGCACTGGTATATTTTTACATCAGAGTCCATGGGTCTAATGTATTGAACAGATTTTTCCAGTCATTTATTCTGGCTTTAGTATGTGTACAATGGGAAGGACTGTGGTACAAGACTTAAGGTTAATATTTATTTTGTGCTAAGGGAACATCTGGGAGTTGAGAGTCAAATACCATAAGCACAAGGCTCCCTGCATCTCTGCTCCTAGATAAGTTCTCCTAGCCAAGGAATCCTCCTTATTAAATGGACTGGGTACATTTTCTTCTATCTCTCAGTAGTGTTTCACTTCCCTGACAGCACACAGAATTTTTCCAATAAGCTAATTGCATTTTCCTTCAGAAATTGGAGAAAAACTCACCACTTTGTTATTAGAATATTTGCTTCCCACAGCACCTGGTTTTAATCTTAGTTCCTAAGTGTAAACCCTGTAAGCCCTTCAAAGCATATAGATTCTTCTTCCTCTGATACATGACTGAGGCCAGTTAGTTGGTATGGACTTCAACTGTTCAGTGTTGTGTGCTATGTATTTGGGGATTCAACATTTCTATAACCCTAAGGCAAGTTAAGATTATCTTCATCATTAGTGTGGTAAATAGGACATCATTAATACAGCTGTCATCATACATGATTGTCAAATCATGAGCAAGGACACCTGGTCAGCTTTATGTAACTAAGTGCTTCCTTGATATATAGCAGGACATCTGGAATGAGATTAACAATTTGTGGTGGAAATGTTTTAGCCTATGTAGTACTATATTGCCTTCATTGAGTATTGAACCTAATTAATTGTACCATAGTGTGATGAATCAGGTGTTTTCTGAGGTTTGTACTTGTAAAGGAAGTGAAAACATACTTCTTTCTTTAAAAATATATTTTATATTTAATTATGTGTATGCATGTATCTGCATGTGGATATGTGCATGTGAATACAGGTGTTTGTGGAGGCCATAAGAGGTTGTCTGGATTCTGTTCAATTCTGGCTGTTTCCTTTCATGGGCTGTCAGTTTGTCCAGGAATAACCTTTCGATCCTATTAATGAAGCACAAGCAATTAGATATATAGGTATTTAAATAGTACTAATGGTTATGGTAGGTTAATTTGGTATAGACACAGATGTTTGGATGGTAAGTTAATACATGAATTACATTTTTTTCTGTTAAATGTGAGTCCAAGACAACAGCTCCAGAGAAAGTAGACTGTTTTGCTTCTCATCCACCTGTGCCCCTTTTCTAAGCCTAGAGAACAATCTGCGGAAGAGGGGGCGTGGTAGAATGTAAGGGCTGTGATTGATGTGAATGGTGAAACTACAGCAATATAGTCTGGACACTCATTTGATCAACTTGATTGAACATACAAGCCCCCCCTGCTGGATGGTGGGACCCATGGGCTGTGTGTGTTTGGGCACAACTGCTTGCAAATTGGTTTTACATGGGGATGCTTGTACTCATAAATTATCACTTATTGTTAAAAAATGAAAAAACGAAACAGAGAAAGATGCAGGACAGTTATGGCAGAATGCATGATCTGGGATGGGGTGGGGTGGGGTGGGGGGAAGGGAAAGGGATATATGCCAGAACTGAATTGGAAAATGATGTATGAAATACACAAAGCAAAACAAAACAAAAAAAAAAAAAAAGAGGTTGTCTGGTACCCTGGAGCCCAGGCTGTGAGACACCCGACATAAATTGCTGGGAATAGAACTCAGGTCTTTTCAATAGCCGTGCACACTCTTAACTCTATGCCATCCCTCCTGTCCCGACAACTCATTCTTTAATCTGTCCTACTGAGTCTGATTACTGTGGATTTGGCTAGTGATTCTCAGACCATACCTTCTGTGTCTAGTTTAATGTCCATTGCTAGAATGGTTGAGAATATATTCTATATACACTATATTTCATATTATATATATATATATATATAGTTTGTGGTTGTGCACCTCTTGGATAGACTCAAGAATGGTCCTTTGTTATGTTTCTGGAAAGGAAGGAGATACTATTTCAGAGATAGTTAGACGAGATTGTAGTTGCTTAATAGTTATTCAGATAAAGGTAGTGACCTTGCACATCTCCTGTGCTTCTCCTTCCTTTTCCACTGTTGTGCACACCCTACTGGCAAATAAGATATTGAAATGCACATCCAAGATAACCTGTGAGCCAAGCACTGAGAAGAAAAGAAGCATTTAATAATAAATTTACTCTTCTAATGGAAACCACCTATTCAGCGACCTTTGGCTGTCTTTACTTTTATGGCTGACTAGCAAGAGAAAGGGCTCTGTTGAGCACAAAGTTTAATGGATGCCAGCAAAGCTATAGTAAAAAAAGGACCTTTGTGGATGTGATTCCTGACCTTGGGGAAGTTATTTGGCATGTCCTAGAGAAAATTATCCCAAAGTGGGCTATTAGATTCATCAAACTTTTCCCCAAATTACCCAGGAAGTCCGCACCACCTGTGATTGGCTGGAAACAAACCGAAAAGCCTCAAATCCTGTTAGCTAGAAACCCAAACTATTGTAAGGGAATAAGTACTGAGGGAAAAGACAAAATAATCCTATGTGATAGAAATAACATGGCCAGAAAAGAACATTCTTTCAGTTCATTGACCTCTGAGGTGTATATCTGGGAAAGTGCTCCTACACCACTCCACCGACCATGCTCTTGTCATAACAACAATCATAATTACTATAGATTTAGAAAAAATCCATGGTATCCATATGACACAGGTATGATGTTAATTCAAACCCAAACTAAAATTAGAGTCTATGCATTATAAAGTCCCTATTGCCAGAGAGAAGGCCTCTAATCCTCTACATACTGATTTGAGGCTCTGTAGATGAAGTATATAAATAAGGGCAATATAAATAGGATATGCCTACCCCATGAAGTGTATCTAATAACTGATGATTAAAAAGAAATGAAAAAGAGAAAGCAACAAATCAGAATCCATGAAGAGACAAAATTTGGAATGAAAATGAAAAGTCAAAATGTAACCTAACTGCAAATCTAAAATTTGCTAAAGTACTTTTTGTATAACAAAATGATGAAATCACAATGATTATATTTTGTTCTGCTACAACATATCTTCTTCATTAGTTTTACCATCTGCTGAGATTCATCAACTGACTGGACTTCATAGCCTTAATCAGCACTGAATGCAAATTATCTATTATATTTGAAGATCTCTCTAAATTTCAGTAAAATCCTTCCATATAATTTCATGGAGCTACTAAATGTAAATTACACAGCAAATAAGTGGATTTTACCTTAAGCATCAGAAGTATTAGCTAAATTATTTGTGACAATAATAATCTTCAATAGTGGGCATTGACCCTTGTAGCCAATCAAAATTAAACTAAAATCAAGTCTTGGCAAACTAGCTTGACAAAATGAGACCTTCTGAACTCCCTAATTGAAACCGTTAACTGCGTCAGGGCTAGTGAAATGGCTCAGTAGTTAAGAGCACTGGCTGCTCATGCAGAAAACTTGGGTTAGATTCCCAGCACCCACACAGTGACTAACAACTGTCTGTCACTCCAGTTCCCAGGGGCATCTGATGCTCTCTTCTGACCTCTGCAGGCATTGCATGACATAGGTGCACTTACAGACATGCAGGCAATACACTCATACATATAAAATAAAAATAATAAATAAAATATTTTATCATGGTTAATGTGGCTGAATGTAAGCCAAAACACTGCCTTAAAGGATTGAAACTTGTCATATAAAATCCAGTGAGAGTGAAGAAATGATTATCCTCATAGATTCCATTTTACAGTTCAGTTTAGCCTGTTTTAAATCCTGAAACAAATGAATTGTTCCTGGTGCTTTATTGGTGATACCTTATATCATATGGCTCTAGCCCTTAATATCTGTATATCCAATATTATATAAAGTATTGGCTCCATTCAACATCAACAAGGATATAATTTGCTAGTATATAATTGGCTAATATATTCTGTTTACCGCCTATATTAACAGGCTTGTATCTCTGCTGGGACATAACATACACATAGCAAGGCTAGCCACGGGTTACATCAGCAGTCTTGCCATTGCAACCAGTACTTGAACACATGATCCTATTTCCATCTTCTCCAGGAGTTAGTATATTATAATAACCCTCCTCTAAAGAGATTTGTTTGCTGTACACCTAAAGAATTTGCCTCAGGGTAAGAAAAAAAAATGAAACATTTTGAATAGATAATTTCAATAAATCTGTTGAATATCTAAAAAATAAATCCTTGCCAATATCAGGCCGAGGAGCTTTCTTCCATGTACTTTCTTCTGAGTGTTTTCTAATTTCAAGTTTTCATTTAAATTTTTATATAATTTCAAGTTAATTTTTATTAGTGTTTAGGATAGAAGTCAGATTGTATTCTTTTGTGTTTCCCCAATAAAGTGTGTAAAAGTGAAAATAATTCACAAAGAAAGGGCTTATCATCGACTTACACAAAGTGTAATATATTGCCATCACTGTGAAATTCCTAAAATGATTTGGTAAATCTGGAGCTTTTTCATCACTAGCACTGTCAAGAAACAGATAATGACTCTCTCATCACCCATAACGTTAATACAAGTCAACATCTTTTACCCCTTATGGCATTCTGATGGCAACAAATTCTTCATTTAGCAGTTTTGTAACCTCACTTGTACTATTATTGAAAATTGACATATCTTCAATGGGTCTATCTCCAGCAAAGGACTCTCAGATATATATTAATCAAAATGAGCGGATGCCCTTATTGGTTCATCCAAATATTCTTTCCTTACAGAAACTTTAGTCTTCTATCTTTACTGTTCCTGGATTTCTGGACCA
Organism: Rhizomys pruinosus; assembly: GCA_009823505.1. Classification (NCBI taxonomy): domain Eukaryota; kingdom Metazoa; phylum Chordata; class Mammalia; order Rodentia; family Spalacidae; genus Rhizomys; species Rhizomys pruinosus. The sequence continues at coordinate 91,234 of VZQC01013712.1, forward strand.
TCCACGATGGCTCTGAGTCAATTGTGGGCTTCCAATATAAGAAGCTATCATTCTCTGCCTATACTACCTAGTATTTGAGTGACAATGACAAGCCATGTGAGAGATGTTGGTATAAATGTAGCGCCATACTTATGGTCTTTATATAAATGTGACATCTTTCAGCCTAATAAAGAAACAAAAATCATAAGCTGAAGATGCTAAAACCTATGATATATGTGGCATGTATATGTGCATATCTTGGAGTGATGCGTATTGGAAAGAATAACAACAACAACAACAACAGAAAAGACTGCATCAAAGAACTGACTGAAACGGTGAACTTCTGCTCGAAACAGTAAACTTCTGCATTGAGAATTCTGATAGACACTGAGACAAAGATGAAAAAACATGTTTGGCAGAATACATGAGCTCTGGTGGGGTGGGGAGGTAGGGGGGCATGGCTCTAGAATTTATTTGTCATGTAATTTTATGTGAAATGCACAAAGCTTCAATAAAACATTGGCTTAAAAAATTAAAAAAAAAGTAAAAAAAAAATTCCTGGCTTAAAAAATAAAAAAAAGTAAAAAAAAATTCCTTTGAGTCCTGATTCACTGAACACTTAACCACTGCATCCACACCCAGATTATGGCCCTGTGAGCCTCTTGTCAGAACATTTTCATAAACCTTTCAATAGATAACCATGCTTTTTTTCTCTATAAAGGTATCTTTAAAAATATTTTATTTATTATATTTTATGTGTATGTGTGGATTGACTGGAAGTATGTAAGTGCACCTGCATCATGCAATGCCTGCTGAGGTCAGAAGAAGGCATTGGATCGGATTCCCTGGAACTGGAGTAGTGGAAGGTTGTTAGATGTCATGTAGGTGCTACGAATTGAATACAAGCCCTCTGCAAGAACAGTCAATACTCTAAAGTGCTGAACTATCAATCCATCCCCAAATATACCTTTAAAATTTTTAGGAGGGCGGAGGGCTGGGGAGATGGCTCAGTGGTTAAGAGCAGGTTAAGAGCACTGGCTATTCTTGCGAGATGCCTGGTTTCCATCCCCAACACCCACATGGTGTCTAATGACCCTCTATATCTCCAGTTCTGACATCCTCTTCTGACATCTGTGGGCATTACATGACATAGGTCCACTTACACACATGCAGGCAAAACACTCATACACATAATATAAAAATAATAAATAAAAATATTTTTAAAAATAAAATTTTTATTGTTGGAGCTGGACAGATGGCTCAGTGTTTAAGAGTGCTTCCTAGCCGGGCGTGGTGGCGCACGCCTTTAGTCCTAGCACTTGGGAGGCAGAGGCAGGCGGATCTTTGTAAGTTCAAGGCCAGCCTGGTCTACAGAGTGAGTTCCAGGACAGCTGGGGCTACAGGGAAACCCCCATGTCTTGAAAAAGACAAAGACAAAAAAAAAAAAAAAAAAAAAAAAAAAAAGAGTGCTTCCTGCTCTTCTAGAGGACTTGAGTTCTAATTCCAGCCCTCATATCAAGTGGCTAAGAATGCTTGTAACTCCAGTGCCAGGGGATGTGATGCCCTCTTCTTCTAGTCTCTGTAGCCTGTGTCTGCACACATGTGGCAGACACAAATACATATATATTAATAAAAACATATTATTGATTAATTTATACTGAGAGTTGATATATATTGCTGCTTCATTTCATTGAACTTATGGATAACAGCATTATAACTGACACCTGAAACAGGTAGCTTCTCCTTAATGTGTATAACAGTCTTTTCTTGTGCTCATTAACACTAGACAGCATGTTTTATCACTATGTGTATGGGATATTTCAAACAAGATCATTCATGAAAAGCACAAACAAAGGTTTGTGCTTTTACACAGCAAAAGGTACATTGGCTTATAATATGGCAGTTGAGACAGAGAGAGAACATTGCATTTTCTTTTTTTTTCCAAGCCAATTTTTTATTGAAGCTTTGTGCATTTTATACAAAATTTCCCAATTAAATCTAGACTCATTCCCCCTTCCCTGCCCACCCCAACCCCACCATAGCTCATATATTCTGCCAAACATGTTTTTCATCTTTTTCTCAGTCTCTTTTAAAATTTTCGATGCAGAAGTTTACTGTTTCAGGCAGAAATTCACCACTTCAGTCAGTTCTTTGACCCAGTCGTTGTTGTTGTTCCTTCCAATTTGCATCATTCCAAAATATGTATATATGCATTCCACATATATCAAGATTATGACATCATAGGTTTTAGCATCTTCGGCTTCTGATTTCTTTTTTTTTTCTTTATTAGGCTGAAAGATGTCATGTTTTCCTTAAGGAAATGTATAAAGGCTCCTCCTTGGCAAGCCCAAACAGCCACCAGTCCTGCCCTTGTGCTCCACACTGGGGTTTTCCCTTCCCATGGTCACCAAATGAGGTCTAGTAAGCACCACGTCTTGTCTTGATCTTCCTGTACTGGTCTCTGTGATACAGCCTAGGTAGTCCAACAATGGCAGTCTATACTCTGAAGAGGCTGAAACCACAGTGCTTGCTCAGTCCACAAGCTGGATGTCTCAGCAGTCCCCATCTGGCTCTGAAGGCTGGAGGACTCTTGGAGAGACATGTGTCTTCAGTCCATATTGGAAGGTTGAAAAGCTGTGTCTCATGTCTTTGAAAGATGGCAAAAGCAATGACAGCTACAGGGTAGGTACACTTGCCAGTAAGAATTGAAGACAGACAAAACAACAGTGATTTATTTTTTTTACTTTTTGTCTTTTTACTAAGATCTCAATTTTTATACCTGAAGTACAATTTCTCGGGCTGTACTAATTATTTATTTGTGGTTATACTTTCCTTTTAGATGTTTGAGGGCACATAGCCCAGATTAACCAAGATTTATTATTTTCTCAAGGTCAGTTAAGGATCTGGTCCTTGGGTTTTGTGGGAGGGGGTAGTCATTGGTTCCTTTTGGCTTTTCATTCACCAGTTCTATCCATGCGAGGACAAAGTCAGGTCTTGTTAGACCAGACTTCCCTTTTTGAAGCATGAGCAGACTTTCCTCTTTATAGAGTGGACACTGGCTGAAGGCCCATTACTGGATCTTCAAGGCCTCTCTGCACAGGAAGACTGGTGACTCATATCTGCAAGGCATTTCAGGAGATGCCTCCATGCATAGTCCCCTGGGACTTAGTTGACCTCTGAGGGCAAGGAACAAAGTTATCCCTTAAGTCCCTCTGCCAAATGGGTATGGGCATTAACTATGGTCATTAAGCATCCAGAAAGGCTAAGTTACACCAGCCTGATACTTTTTTTCTGGTTATACTTTCTTTTGGATATTTAAGGCCACACACTAAGCCCACATTAAACAAGGTTTGTGTTGAGGATCTGGTCCTCAGTGCTCACTCTGATTTTAGTGGGGGAGGGAGCCCCTGGCTCCTTTTGGCTTTTCATTTACCAGTACCATCCACTTTAGGACAAAGTCAGGTCTTGCTAGACCAGGCTTCCCTTTTTGAAGCATGAGCAGACTTTCCTCTTTATAGACTGGATACTGGCTGAATTCCCATTAGTGGATCTCCAAGACCTCCCTGCACAGGTAGACTGGTGACTTACATTTGCAAGACATTTCAAGAGATGCCCCCATGCATAGTCCCCTGGGACTTGAGACTGCAAGGGTTGTTAAACTTACTAAGCCTGCCCCCAATGACATACTTCCTACAGCATGGCCACAACTTCTAAGGCCTTCCAAAACAGTGCCACCAACTGGGGACAAAATGTCTGAATACATACAGCCTATGGGGAACACTCTCACTCAAATCACCACATTCCACTCCCTGGCCCTCATAAGCTCATGACCATATAAAATGCAAAATGCATTTAGTCCAACCTTAAAAGTCCCCATAGTCTTTACCAGTCTCAATTCTATTCAGAAGTCTATAACCCAAAGTATCTTCTGAGACCCAGGCCAATCTCCTAACTGTAAACTCCTGTAAAATCAAAAGGCAAATTACAAACTCCCAACATACAGTGGAACTGAATACACATTCCCATTCCAAAAGGGAGGTATAGAGGCATAGTGTGGAAATACCAGATCAAAACAAGACCAAAAACCAGCAGGCCAAACATCAAGTCCAGTAGCTCCTTGTGTGACTTCTGGGACTTTACTTCCAAAGGGCTGAGATGGCTCAGATCTTCCAACATTGCATGCTCTTCTTTAGGCTGGTACCATTCCCTGTATGCAGCTCTCCTTGGCAAATATCTCACAGCTCTGGCATCTCGAATATCTTCTTGGGGTCTCCACTGCCAACAAGGCTTCACATTCACAGCTTCATGCAATGGCCTATCAGGGCCTTCTTTATTCAGGGACACCCATGCTGCACTCTGCCTGGCCTTGGAGGCTCTCTGAAACTGCAGAGGAAAAACTGATGACCCTTCACTCTTGCATCCTTCATGCCTCTAATGCCAGCACCATGTGAATGAAACTGCCAAGTTTGGCTGCAAGTTTTGGATGTAGTCTGTCCTACTTCAAACATATTCACAGCTTTTCTCTGCCCTTTTGGTATTTTCCATTCAAAAGCTGGAGGCTTAGCTGCTTGTGGTCTTGCCCTGAAGGTACTCTTTCTGTTGTTTATTAGTAAATCTCGAGGCCCCTCCTTAATCACTTTAATCTCACTTTTCCATCGTTTACTTGTGAATATCTAAGCCTCTCCTTAATCACTTTAATCTCCTTATCAAAAGGAGCCTCTCCTTCACATGCCTTGGCTCCAACATTAATCATCCTCCTGCACTTTTCCAATCCAGACTGTACATTCTGCATTTCTTTCTGCTCCATTTGTGTATTTTCACTGCAGATCTGTATAATATTCAGCAATAATAGCCATGCCACCATTTCTATGATAGGGTGTCTTGAAATATCCTCCAACAAAGAAATTAGTCCATTGCTTTTCAACTTAGCAACAGGCAAGCATTTGGGCTGTGGCCAAAGTGCAGCCAGACTTTTTGGCAAAATATCCGAGTTGCTGTCTAAGTCTTTGTTTTCCTCTGGAATTACATTTTTCACAGCAATGCTTTCTTCCAGGCTTCTACTAGAATGGCCCATTAATCTCTGCTTACAGTAGTCAACAGCTTTTCTAGCCCAAAGTTCCAAAATCTTCCACGTTTCTCCAAACATCCACATGGTCAGGTTCTTCACAGCCAACAGCCCACTCTCTAGTACCAACTACTGTATTAGTCACTTTTCTGTTGCTGTGATAAAACCACCATAACTAAGGAAAGTTATAAAAGGAAGAGTTTATTTGAGCTTATGATTGACAGTTCCAGGGAATTAGAGTCCATTGTGGTGGGAGGCATGGTGGCTGGGGCTGGAGCAGAAAGCCGAGGTTCACATCTGTCAAGGAATACAGGAAGTAAAGAGAGAGAGAGAGAGAGAGAGAGAGAGAGAGAGAGAGAGAGAGAGAGAGAGAGTGTTTTTNGAGGAATAACCCACGGCTCATGCCAGAAGCTTGCATCCTGAAGTGGTTAGGAGATGTTATAAGCCACAATAAGATCTTGTCATATTTTACAGAAAAAAAAACATAATTGATGGATTAACATACCATCCAAACATCTGTGTCTATACCAAAGTAACCTACCATAACAATTAGTACTGTTTAAATACCTTTATATCTAATTACTTGTGCTTCATTAGTAGGATTGAAAGGTTATTCGTGGACAAACTGTCAGTCTATGAAAGGAAACAGCCAGAATTGATCAGAGTCCAAGACAACAGATCCAGAGAAAGTAGACTGTTTTGCTTCTTGTGCACCTGTGCCCCTTTTCTAAGCCTAGGGAACAATCTGCAGAAGATGGGGCATGATTAAATGTAAGGGCAGCAATTGTGTTGAATGGCGAAACTACAACAATATAGTCTGGACACTCATCTGATCAACTTGATTGAACATACAATTCCCCCCAAACTGGATGGTTGAACCCATGGGCTGCGTGTGTTTGGGAACAACTGCCTGCAAATTGGTTTAGGCTCCAGGCAGGTGGTTTAATTGATCTAATGTGTTCCTGAAAGAACTCCTATTTAAGTAACAACACTCACTGATTGTCTAAATTTATGCTTTCTAGAACACGAACTCCCACACCAGTGCCACAGTGAGTCCTCAGCTGACTTTATTGGTCCTAAGGAAAGAGTCCTCTTAAAGTGCAGGATTTTGATGATCACATTAGTACTGTAGCTCTCCCTCTTCATGGTCTCCCAGGAAGTGTAGTAGACACTTCAGTCCACTTCATTTTCTAGGTGTATTAGTCACTTTTCTGTTGCTGTGATAAAGCACCATGACCAAGGAACTTATAAAATGAAGAGTTTATTTGAGCTTACGATTGACGGTTCCAGGGAATTAGAGTCCATTGTGGCAGGAGGCATGGCGGCTGGATCTGGAGCAGCAAGCAGAGGGTCACATCTTGCAAAGAGCACAGGAAGCAGAGAGAGAGAGAGCAACTGTAGACCACGAGGCTTGTTAAACTCACTAAGCCTGTTCCCAATAACATACTTCCTCTAGCACAGCCACACCTTCTAAGACCTCCAAAAACAGTGCCACCAACTGGAGACAAAAGTCTGAATACTTACAGCCTATGGGGGACACTCATTCAAACCACCACACTAGGGAAGTACTTGGACTTCTCAAAGCTCTTAGTTCTCACTAGGGTTTACAGTATTGTGAAAGCATCAAGGAGTCAATTTTAATATTATTAATATTAATATATTTGGATTATGCACTATTTGGCATATAGAAAAATTCAATGGATCTCAAATGTCCTAACTGGAAAGATCCCTTCTTCATTCTATGCAGGCAGGTAAGAGTCCATAGCCAAACAACTTTTCTTATTAAATGGACCAGGTATATTTACTGCTTATCCTGAATAGATGTTGGCCTATGGAAATATAAAGATAATGTACCCATATCTTTCTCCGTGAAGCCTGACACCTCATATTTTTGATGCTACAAAGCTTGCCTTTTTCCTTTTTTAAATTTTTTATTTATTTCTGTATATGTATGAATGTACTGTCTGCATGCAGGTTTGTGCACCCATGTCGTGCAATGCCGCGAAGGTCAGAAGAGGGTGTCAGATTCCCCTGGAACTGGAGTTCTCCTGGAATTGGAGTTACAGATGGTTTTCGGCCACCATGTGGGTGCTGGGGATCGAATCCAGGTCCTCTGTAAGAGCGGTTGGCGCTCTTAACCACTAGGCAATCTCTGCAGCCCCGGCCTTTATTCATATACACTTATCAATCACTCTATTTTCTAGTACAACACCATGTAGCTCTGTGTGTTACTCCACAGGACCCTGCACTCCCCAAGGCTATACACACTGTTGATTTTGTTTATACTGTACTGAATACCAAGTGCTAGGCTATCACTGTAACCCTGTCCCAGGAATTAACTCTCATTAGGAATTCCCCTTCTCTAATGGAGTGGATAGGAGGTGATTACAACAGTAAAGTATGATGGGTGAGGTACAAAACACAGACACAAGATATACTTGTTTGAATTTGAACTTTAGTTAATTTCTAGGTTATGTTTGAGTTCTCCCTTCCTCCCTCCCATTTGTATGTGAGACCTCTGAAAACAACAGCTCTTAAGCACTATTGCTAAGTACCTACATATACTTACTGATGACACTTCAGGATGGAAGCACATGATTTGTAACATGCCAACTCATAGAGACATGTCTTTTTGGAGACTGCCGTGAACCTTAAGAATCTGAACTAGCTTTACTGAGTAAACATCATAAATCACTGCTATGTGATCAAGATTGTGTCTTTCCATGTTAAGTTGTATGTCTAGGCCTCAAAGCTGGTGTACAAGAGCAAGGCTTACACAGATGTGACAGCAATGTGTAGAGTCCCAGGCAAGGCAAGGGAAATGTGACCTTCAAGTGAGACATAAATTGGCTGGCTCAGCTCAGGAGGGGAAGGTAGAAGACCACTTTTCTTCAGTGAATCAGGTGCCTCTGTAAGGAGGCTCCCACCAACTTGGAGAAGTTTGTTCATGATGACTTTATGTGTAGTTCTTTTAATTTTTCATAATCTTTGCTTGAGCTTTCCAGTTTCTCCATGTTATCTTCCAGTCTTGATAATCGATTTTCTGCTTCATTCATTCCTTTACTGAGGCTTTCTCTCATTCTTTCCTGATGGCTGAATGAGTGTTGGATTTCCTTTTGTATTTCAGCCTGAGTTTTCTTCAGTATTTCCATATCTTTTGTGAATTCATTCTGAAGTTTATTGTTCTCTTTTAGATTATCTCTACCTCCTTCTAGTTCTGATTTGTTTGTGTATTTTTTTAATTTCTTGATTTCTTTGTGTGATAGTTCTTTTAAGATATGTGTCCCGGGTTGCTTCTAGGGAGTCCTCATTGTAGGAGTCTTCTACAGGATTGGTAGTGTTTAGCAGGGACTTATTATTTGTGTTTTTCATGTTATTTTTTGTTGTGATTTTGGCATGTGGATTTGTTTTGTTGTTTGTATTCTGTTATGAAACTCAAGCTGAGCCATATGGACCTCTGGGCTTCTGTCTCACCTGTTAGGTGCTGAGTCACCCATGTGGGTAGTGTGGCCCCTGGGCGTGTGAGTGGGTCTCTGTCTCAGCCACTGGGAGCTGGACCATAGCCTCCATAGCTGAGGGGCACAGTCCTATATATGGGTAGGCATGGCTCTGTCTCACCTGTCAGGAGCCAGAGCTGGAACTGGTAGAAGCCAGGAGCTGAGCCAGAGCTGAGTCAGTGTGGGAGCTGTGGTCCAGGCATGAGGGCCTCTGGGTGGGAGCTGGGAGTACAGAGCTGGAACTGATGTGCACAGGTGTGTGCAGGGCTCTGTCTTACCCAACGGGAGCTGGGAGCTGGGAGCTGGGCTCTGGGTTCAGGAACCCTAGCTGTGCAAGCCAGAACAGGAGCTGGGGGGGGTTGGGAGGCAGGTTTCAGGAACTGGGTGCTGGGTACTGGGTGCTGAGTGCTTGGTGCTAGGAGTGAAAATGGTGGATCCTGTGGAACAGAAACTGAAGCTGTAGCAGAGGTGAAAGGCCACTGGGTAGGTGGGTGGAGCTCTGTGTCCCCGCCCAGGAGCTGTGAGCTGGGGTTCAGACCTGGGTGCTGGGCATTGTGAGTGGTACTGGCAGAGTTTGGAGGGCTGGAACTGGGGTTGTAGCAGGGGATACTTTTATTTAAACACATCAACACCACACAATTCCTCAAACACTTGACTAAGATGCTCATATATTTACTCACACACAAACATATTTACAAAAATACACACACACATATATATATATATATATATATATATGCCCTCATTTGCACACTGTCACAAATCTAGCCACATACACTAAAGTGCTTATTTATTACTATTATAGATATACACATGGTTCAGTATTATATACAGAGATATGCACACATACGAATTCCATACTCATTCACAAATTCCCTCTAACAGTAGTTATGCTTACCTGCATTCATATTTTTACTCATTGACTGAGTCACATTAGCACATTTTCATATGCAAATATGATCACAGAATTAGTCACACTTAAACACAAATTTACTCTGATTTACATGTTTACACATCCACTCATTCATAAAAATACATTCAAATATTCACTCAAGTCTGCTCACTACTCACTGATATGAACATGCTGACAAACTCACAGAGACTCTCATGCATGCTCATGTAGTTGCATATTCCTTCATCCATACACTAACATATTAACAAATAGCTTATATTTCATATTCTCATCATGTATATTCTTAAAAATGTTCACATTACTATGATTCTTATACATTTGATCACATACATGTATATGTTCACATATACTCACATGCTGTCAGTTACTAATAAATATGCTTTATTTGGCTTACATGTTTATTCACACACATGCATATGCTAGCATCCATGTACACGATTACAAACTGACTAGCACATACACATTCACACACAACCTTACATAGTCTCTCACATATGTTTACATATTAAGAATACATGTAAACATGTTTACAAATTAACTTATATGCATAAACATGTTAACATCCAAACATATGGTTATAAATTTCCTCATATACATGACAATGGACATGTACATAATGAATCAGTGATACTGCTATTAATACATCCATACATTAACAGGCTCAAATATGCACTCTTCAACACGAACATTGTTTTATAAAAAAGAAACAAAAAGGACCTCTGTATATTGCCCCTGTGTTGTTTCCTTCTGCACAGTAGGCTGGGACCCATTAGCGAAAAATCCATCTGGCATTAAACTCAAATTTTACACACTCGGTTGTTTTAAATATAGCCAAAATAAGCTGAATTTTAGCCATCAACTGCTTGCCTGTTTTGCATTCCTTGCAAAACTGTACCCAACAGCTGTTACCCACAGATAGGTTAAAGCCTATAGTTATAAAAGACCACAATTCACTGCTGTTATGCATTCCCTGACTAAGAGACTTCCCATCCTGTTGCTGAATAACATCATTTAGACAGATAGGTTCATTGTAATCTCTCTGTCCTCTGGAAATTCTGGAACTTTTTTTCTGGAAGATCTTCTGCTAGGAGGGATAGCCTCCTCATGTAAACCTGGAGGTCTTGTTTTTTTTGGTTGTTTTACTTTGATAGCTCTAAATCCTCTGAAGTCAGTACAGCTGGTGATCAGGAAAAGGAGAGGACTTTGGTATTAATCAGGCAGTTAACCCAGTTAGCAGGAAAATCAATTGACAAATCTATACTAGCCAGCCTTACATGATTGGGAATCAAAATTTGCAATGCTTCCACTTTATCCAGCATTACTCTATGCTATCAGGTATGTATTTGTGATGGTTTCCTCATGCAGTTTCTTAGCCTAATCCAGTGGTACCACTGGCTTTCAATTGAATGCATAACACTGGCACTTACTTAAGTGTCAGAGGCATGGATCTCCATGAGAAAGTCAGCCTCCTCTGTAGGTTCAAATAATGGAGAGAACTGTAAACCTCCAGATCCCAAAATGTTCATGAGCATCTGTACATGGCTGCTATTTGTATTACTCTGAGATGAGAGGGTAATAGGACAGGGGCAAAGGACTCTATAAAGAGGATCAATGCCCTTCAGAAACAAGAATAACAATACTACCATGGTACTGATGAAAATATTTTTTGTGTTTTCTTGGACCATTTAGAGTAAAAAGACAGCACACACAAGTTTAGGGCCAAGGATGAGGGCAGATCTTGACTGGAGGACGAAATATGTTCTTTCCCTGAGTCCCAGTCTCTCCTTGAGAACCTAGTTCAACATCCTGATGAACCTGGCTTACTCCCTATATAGAATGCATCTGATGAGATGAAATTGCCGCCTAACAGGGGGTAAAATTGAATAATTTACTGCTGTCATATGACACAGAACATGATATACTTCCTAAAAGATTCCACTCAATTAATAGGGATAAGAAGCTTTGAATGCTCATCCACATACATAGAGCCTTGTTAATGTGGAGTTTTATGGCTAGGCAGGCTTTACACTCTATATTCTGCCTGCAAACAGCCCCATGAAAAATGACAATGGAAAATGTTAGCTTCCCGTCAGCTGGTGATACTGGAATGGGCTTGTTAGGCAACAGATGGTATACAGTATGGTAAGTTGGCAAGTCTGGAAGAGGCTGAATTGAGTTCTGAATCCGTCCAATTGTTTCACATGGGCTTCCTAAGAACTATAATCCCTTCTTACTGGCAGCAATGGTTAATGCTAAAACTATTCAAGAATCACAGCTGTCCTGGATTTAATAGAGATTTATGGAAGACCAACCAAATCAAAGGCTATTTGTTAATTCTATGAGCATGGTCTACATCAATATATTCTTCACCTCTAATATTTACTGGTCCCTATCCATTGAATCATCCATCCACCACTTTTCAGTGTGTACCTGAGCAACAAGAAACACTGGACAAACTAATCTAGATATCACTTTGTCTCTCTTAGCAATGCCCAGGAATACTTGGTTCTGCAACTCCAAAATATACCTTCTGGATCCTCTGGGTAAAATGCATAAGCAAACAAATCTTACTTAAATATTTTGTGGTAAGCATCTCTCATCCTCAGTCCAAATATTTTTTTGCCTAGAGAACCAACCCCTGGAGTCATATTGGGCATGTATTAAAATCCTTACAATGGAAGAGCCAAGTGCTCCATGGACTGAGGTTCTTAATATACACTGGGCCATGGAAAAAGTTCCCTATTACAATTAACACCACAGCCATGTTCATTGAAAGTGAAATGGTATCTATTAGATTGAAGTAAACCTAGCCCTAATTGACTGTCACAAACACATAAAAATATAGCCACATCTTCTCTTCTTGCTCAGAACTTGCCAAATCCTCCCGAAATGATTCTTGTTTTTACAACACTCAAAAAGAAAAGCAATTGTCTATGTTTACCAGTGGACTCAGGGAAGAAAGGAATGAATAGATGGTTTGAGACTATTATTTCTTTTTCTATTTTTTTTGAGACTATTATTTCTATTCAGAAAAGCAATACTACTAAAAACTCCAATTTGGACTATACAGAGAAGATTAGTACGTCCCCTGAACAAGGATGAAATGCAAGTTCGTGAAGCATTCCACATTTTCAAAAAAATACAAATTCTCTGATTTGAAAAATTTAGGAAGCAGAGTGGGGAGGATTGCCATGAGTTCAAGGCTAGAGTGGGCTACTGTAATGCACACTACGTTGGCAAACTGTTATGTACTATTTGAACTCATCGAGAAGTTGGCTCTGGAAAAGGCGCTGTGCCTCCCTACTTCACACACAACCGTGTTTATGTCACGTGGAACTCCAAAATCCCTTTTCTGGGGATGGGCTGGCCCCACATATCTCTGTAGTGGGAAGACAAAGGTGCAGCAAAACAGCCCAAGAGTAAAAGCACTTTGCCTTCAAGAGTAGCAAAAATGTAAACTGTTTCTCCCAGAAGTTACTATTGTTTATCCCATGATATAAAAGTGCCTGCAGTGAGCAAGAGAAGCCTGAAGTTCATCCCTGGGAAGCTCATTCTTAGAGAAAGCTCAATCAGGAACTCCAGCTGCCTCAACTTACCCAGTCAGTTTCTTATGGATGTTGTCAGTGCATGCTTTGATGATGTTATTAGCTACCTTTTGCTATTGTTTTTACTTTAAGTCTCCTAGAACTGGACACTCTACTCTGCCCAGGCCTCTTAATGGAGAAATCCAGCTAGCTGCCTTAAACTGGCTTCCTCAGTCAGTTTCTATGACCCCAAGTTGACAATGTTAGCTTTCTGCTGTGTTTCTTCTACTTGGAAGCCTCACATGCAGGGGCACTCTCCTTTGCCTGGAGCTCTATTGGAAACTCTAGTTAACTGCCTTAAAGGGACTTTCCCAGTCAATTTCTGGTGTATGTTTTGAGTGCCTGATTTGATAATGTTTTGCTATCTGTCTACCTGTCTATTTATTGCTATTTAATATTTTACATTGGTGTGCTATGTCCTTCATAAATTCACTCATTCAAAACTGAATGTATGGCTATCATCAATCATTCTCTGGAGAGTACAAAATAGTTTCATAAAGAGGAAAAGGCCAGCTAAGGAAGCGTAGAAGACCCTGTCTTAAAAACTAAAACACAGGACTGGAGAGATGGCTAAACTTTTAAGAGCACTGACTGTTGTTGCAGAGGACCTGGGATCAAATCCCAGCAAGTACATGGTGGCTAAAAGTTTCATAACTCAGTTCCAGGGGCTCCAACGCCCTCTTCTGATCTCCACGTGCATTGCATGTCATGGGTGCATCTACCTACATGCAAGTAATACACTCGTACACATAAAATAAAAATAATTAAAAAACTAAAAGATAACAAAAAAGGATAAGAAAATCACATATGAAAATATAACACAAAATTAAAAGTTTAGTTTTACCTGGTAAATTTAAAAACTATACAGCCTAATTTGTAATATAAATGCAGAAAGGAATGTAGTGACAATTTACATGGTCTTTATCATATGTATGCCTAAAAAATTACAAGTCTCTCACGATCATGTTCAATCACATATATGAGCATGGTAACACATTCATCATGAACATAAGTACAAAGTCATCCACAAGACATTTTTACTTACAGGCAAATACACTAAGACACAAAAATGTAGGATCATAAAACAACATTTTAATATTGTATATTAGTTAATTTTCTTGTTTCTGTGACCAAATATTGACAAAAGCAACTTAAGGAGGAACTGGAGAGATGACTGTGCAGTGAAGAGTACTCGCTGTTCTTATAGAAGACTCACCCACATGGTGGCTAACAACCTTCCTTAAGTCCAGTTAAGGATCCAATACCCTCTTCTGTACTCTGAATGGGCATTGTGTGATGTGGGTGCACTTTCAAACATGCATGCATAACACTCATACACATAAAATAAAAATAAATTTAAAAAATTAAAAAAGCAGCTTAGGGAAGGAATGGTTTGGTTCAGACTTTGAGAATACAACCCATCCTTGCAAGACTTGGTGGACCATGAAGGAGGGGCAGGTTACCTAGCATATGCAGTCAGTAGCAGGGAAGGGTATATGCTTGTGCACAATCCTCTTCCTTCTCTTTTACAGTCAAGCACCTCATCCTCTGGAAAAGTGCTGCCCATATGTAAGGTGTTTTCCCACCTTAGTTTACCCAACCCAGAGACTCCTTTAGAGGTATGTCCAGAGGTCTTTCTCTTAAATATATCTAGATCACGTCAAGTTGGGAGTCATTGTTAACTATCACACACAAGATTCCTGCTCAGAAGAATAATTACACAAATCTCATAATTCACTTGCATGCTCATGAATACAGCTACACTCAGTATTTTGAAGATTTCTGTCACATTCATGACCATTAAAACACACACACACACACACACACACACACACACAAATTCATTCCTATATGAAACACTCTTTTTATACTTAATTTAAGAAATTTTACACATTCAGTCACATCACATATTCCCCGACTTGCATATGTACTCATCATCTAATTCTATTTTTTTCTCTCCCATTTATGTATAACCCAGTTAGCCCATTCCAGTTTGTCATTCAAATATGCTTTCATTAAAAATATTTTAATTGGGGCTGGAGAGCGTTTAAGAGCACCGACTGCTCTTGTAGAGGACCCGGGTTTGATTCCCAGCACCCACATAGTGACTAAGAACCGTCTTTAACTCCAGTTCCAGGGGAATCTGACACCCTCTTCTGACCTCCTCAGCATTGCACGACATGGGTGCTCCAACCTACATGGAGAAAGTACACTCATACACATAATAAATAAAAATAAATAATCATTACTATTATTTTATTTGTATGAGTGAATTGCATGCATGTTTATAAGTGCACCCATCTGCAGTGCAGACGAAGGTCAAAGAGGGAATATATTTGTGTAAACATTCTGTATATGTTATACTTTGTTAGGTCAGGCCAGGGGGCAAAGCCAAGATGGCATAGACTGGAAAGACCCTCCTTTCTTTTCCAGTCAGGCCAGATTCCCATGAGACCTCTGGACCTGAGACCCACCTCCAGATCTGAGCCCATGACCTGGTTTAATTGGCCAGATTCCAACAGGTTACCATCTCCCCTCACCCCTATATCCGCCTCTCCCCACCTCTCAGAAACACGTTTTTCATGGCCCTCAGAATGGCTGGCCATGCATTCACGAGAGAGAGAGCACATTTCCTGGAATAAATGCCTACCTTTATTTACCTTTCAATTCAGACTGATTCACCCTTTTCTTAGCATCAGTTATACTTCTCAACTGGTGGCCTGCACGGGGAGGGGATGTTTTTCCTCAGCCCTGGGGTTCAGAGCCCATGGAGGACACTGGGGACACCCCTTTCTTTTATGGATGAACCCGGCTTTTGTCCTGAGGTAAGTCCATTTTTCTGTTGCCTCATTTCTGCTGTCCAGAGCTCCTGTCTGAAAACTGTTGCAATGTGCCAGGGCAAGCTCTCTTTCCTCTGCCTATGGGTCCAGGACCTAAGGACGCTCAGGGACCTTAGTTCAGTGGACCCAGGGTCAATAGGCTGTTTTGGGGGAGGAGTGTGGAACCAGATTCTGTGATGAAGGGTCTTGCTGGATAGAGACGTCTATCCCAAGTTTCTTTCATGCTTCCCCCACTGGCGGTATCTGGAGTACATTGGAGGATGCTTCTCTGCACCCCGTGATCTCCAGGCTTGAAAATCGATAACTCTGGGTCAAAGCCTAACCACCAGACAAATTTTTGCTTTTTTCCAAACTGGCTACATGCAGGCTTTCCAGGATCTGCTCTCTTTCTCTCTTGTATCCCCCCTCCCCCATTCCTGCAACTGATTCAAATGACCATGATGGCCATCTTACCTAATCACATGACTGTCATTCCCAAGGCTGCTAAGCACATAGCATGAATGCATTTACCAGGCAGATTAACAAATTAATCCCAAATGTCCACTGTTGGAGTTTTACAATTTTATCACCATGTTTTCATCTGTTTCCAATTAAAATCATTTTTCCATTTTAGCTTTTGTCACAGGATTGCTGCTTAAACTACTGGATTTTAACAAACACTGTTTTGTTTTTGTTTTTATTTTGTTTCATCAAATTAGCAGGTAAAGCCAACACTTTATGTAGATATTTATGTGATTAAGTCATGCATGTGTCTCTCTAAGCTGTCTGTGTGTTTACTGTTTCATGCATGTTTACTATCACAAGCATGAGTCTGTCATGTGTCTGTCAAAAATGTGGCCACTTTTAGGTTATATTGTGCACAAAACTTATTGTATTCAAAGGCCAAATTGTTAAGACTAAATTCCAAATTAACTAGGGTGTTTCTTCCAAACTGACTGTTTTAAGGTATTTTTACTATATGCTCCACAATTGCTGAATTATCTGTTTTGTACTGCCTCAATAGGACTGAATGTCTCCTATCTCCCCATCCTTTAACTTCTTCCTTGATGAAACTGTAAGTAATTCTGTTTTATACAGTGTTTTGTACCAACACAATAAAGAAGCTGCATTGGCCAGTTTGGCCATGTCAGCCTTGAGAATGCAAAGAAACTGGTTGGGGCTGCATGCTGTAAATGACCTCTACAATGTCTGAATTAAAGCGTTTTTATGTATGTGCTTCTGCTCAGTACAACTTTTATAAACTGCCATCGCCAAAATTAATTATTATTAGATCCTTATTCCACAGCTAGGGATTCTAAGTCTATTTCCTGTCTGCTAAAAACAGTAGAAAATATCCCCCTCTTTTTTTTCTTCTGCAATTCAGAATTTATTAAGGACAGCCATACTTAAAGCTCACCTTGACCCTGCTTCCTGAACAGTGGCCATGGTATTGTCTTTTCACTTTATCTCTCACCCTTTTCCAGATAGCAGAAAAAAAAATTAAAAAAAATTAAAAGGCCTAGGATAGTCCCTCACACTCCTGTGCAGGATTTGATGAAAAATGGCTTTTAAGGTATTTAATGGCCGAGAGGAGGTGGCTGAGTCCTCCCAACAGGCTCTGCTACAACAAAAGCCTAAGCTCCATGCTCAAGATCTGGTAGCTGCCCTGCGGCAAACAACATTCCTGCAGTGGGACATGCAGGGCTCTGTTAAGCCCCATCCCTAAAGGGCCCTGCCTAAGTCTGTTCCATTCAGTCAGGAGCCTGCTTCGAGTGTGGCAAAGAAGGTCACTGGGCTAGAAAATGCCCAAACCCTGAGCCATCCACCATGCTGTGCTCTCTGTACCAGAGCTCTGCTGGCAACCTGGCCATTCAAAGTCTGAGTGCCTGGATGTGGGCTTGTCCTCTATGCCATGCCACAGTGGTCCAGCCCCATTGCTCCAGGCACCACAACCCCCTCTGGCCTCTGAATTCCTCAGCCTGGTGGAGAACTGATGGCTGGCAGCCAGATTCGGAGACCCCCACTGACCCTTGTCCAGCCCAGGCTAATGCTCCAGGTAGCAGGCAAGTCCATCTCCTTCCTGTTGTACAGCTGGGCTACCTTATTGTACTGACCTCACACTCTGGCCCTGCAGTTCCCTCATCAATTTCTGTCACAGGAGTGGACGTGTCCCCCTCTTTCCCCCCCCAAAGGACTCTACCTCTCCCCTGTGTCCTCGCAGGCCATCTTTTCACCTATTCTTTTTTAGTCATGTCTGTCTGCCCAGTTCCCCTCTTGGGCCGTGACATCCTCAGCCACTTCCAGGCAACTGTGTTTCTGTTCCTCACACCTCTCTGGACTCTCACCTTCTTTTATCCCTGATAGTCTCCCAGGTCCCCATCCTGGATTGTCCAGCTCCTGCCCTTCCTGATCCTGTCTGTTGACCCTCAGGTCTGGGACATTTCCACTCCAGTAATCGCCTCCTACCACCCACCAGTCCTGATATGCCTCAAGGACCCTGCCTCTTTCCTTCCAGACCCCAGTTTCCTATTTCTGAAACCCACTGCCATGGGCTCAAGCCTACCATTACCTGCCTCTTATCTCCACTAACTAACCCTGCAACACCCCCATTCTTCCAGTTCGTAAGCCCTCTAGCACCTACCATCTAGTTCGGGCCACCCTAACTCTTAAACCTCAGTCTCCCATTTCACTGTCCTGGGCTTCTTTACTCTGCCTCCATACTTCCATTTGCTTTTACATGGGAAGACCCAAAAACCATGTCTGCAGCCAAGCCTTGGCCTGAGATCTCTCTTCCTTTGACTTTAGTCCAAACGTACCCTTCCAGTACTCTCAGGCCAGATCAAGCCAACACCATATGAGACCTACAGCCTCCAGAGACAGCAGACCACATCCTCTCTTTTCTAGGATTGATGGGCTTCTTCCATCACTGGATCCCTAATTTTGCTGTTACAGCTTTACCCTTGTACCAGGCAGCTAAGGAGACACCCCCCCCAGGGGTCTCTCTCCCATCCCACCAATGTCCACTTCTCTCTTCTTAGGAATGTACACCTGGCTGCCCCTGCTTTGGCTTTCCTGGACTCTTCATGCCCTTTATACCTCTTTACAGACAGAAAATTTGGATTGGCTACAGGGGCTTTAGCCCAACCCATTGAGCCCTCATATTGGGCAGTAGCATTTCTCTCTAAACAGCTTGACCCCACTGTCTTCCTCTCTTCTCCTCCCTGCTCCTACCTTAGTGGAGTCCACAACCACTGACCTGCTCTATCACAGAAGGGGACAGTGTTTTCCTTAAAACTTTATCTCTTAAGTCTCTTGAACCCACATCATCATCCTTACTATGCCATCAGCAGCCAAACTTCTAGGCCAGCCACACTGGTATCATTTGTCCAGACTCAAGAGAGACCCAACCCAGGATAGATGCTCTGGAAAATAGCTGGGACCCGCTATGCTCAGGTTTTCCAGAGAGCTTCAAGGACAGGTCTGAATGATCGGGTATGACAGCCTTCGCCCTTTGTACTTTCACCCTTCCTCTGCTCCCCCTGCTGCCACACGTACCAGACTCTGTGAAACCCCTGCCCGGATGCCTTTTGTTTTGTTATCTCAATCTTCACATGACCAAGTGTTTCTGTGCCAGATTCGACATACTGCTGGCATGTCCATGCTTGGGATACCTGGATGGATGAAACTGGAGAGTCCACGTTTAGACTCTGTCCTCCAACCAAGATCATCTAACAATAAGAGGAGCCTCTCCAAACTCAACAGGAGATTCCTTCTGATCTTAGCACCAGGTCTCCTCCACTTCTTGCAAGAACACATCCAGAAGTTCTCCAGAGTGTTCTTTACATCCCTACATCCCTGTGTCCACAGCCTTGCCTACTCCCAACTCAACTCTCCCTCCCTTCACTGTCCCAGCTCAGCAGGAAGAAGCCAGAGCAGAGTAGTCACCCCTATACCCTAAGTTTGGGGTGTTAGGTCAGGCCATGGGGCAAAGCCACGATGTCACAGACCAGAAAGACCCTCCTTTCTTTTCCAGTCAGGTCAGATTCCCATGAGACCTCTGGACCTGAGACCCACCTCCAGATTTGAGCCCCTCACCTGGTTTAATTGGTCAGATTCCAACAAGTTACCATCTCCCCTCCCTCTTATAAAAGCCTCTCCCTGCCTCTCAGAGATGCGCTTTTCATGGCCCTCAGAATGGCTGACCACGAATTTGCGAGAGAGAGAGAGAGAGAGAGAGAGAGAGAGAGAGAGAGAGAGCACAATTCCTGGAATAAATGCCTATCTTTATTTACCTTTTAATTTGGACTGATTTGGCATTTTCTTAGCATCAGTTATACTTCTCATACTTCAATAACATTTTTACCTTAAAAATAAAAATAAAAAGACTAAAAAGAATTTCATGATTTTCAGACTTAAACAACTCTTTAAGCAATTTTGTATACAAAATCACCTAATTCAAATTAGAAATGCCCTTTATTAAGAAGTATATTATGCTAGTGGAAAATGATAAAAATAATAAAAACACAGTCACTACCAATTTTGAAAAAAATAAAGCGTGTGTAAAATTTAACCTTCAACCCCTTCTAAAGTATGCAAATACAATAATATATAGGAACATTTAGTGTCTAAAAAAGTAACTTCATGAAGTTACTTTGTCTTTATATAGGAATGAGTGTCCAGCTCGTTTTAGGAAATGTATTTTTGCACAGGCTGTAAAATTACAAAGTCTAAAAATTTATGGAGATTAAGCAAAAAACTAGGAATTATAAAAAGGATCCATGGATGTGGGGAGATTACTCAGTGGTTAAGAGTACTTGATGCCCTTGTAGAAGACCCAGTTCGATTCCCAGCAACCCCAAGTCACCTAACAACTGTGGGAAAATTCAGTTAAGTTTGGTATGAATTGGCTAGCATTCTAACCAATGGGATCTCACTGGCCATGCCCATGGTGTGGGATGTAGTGATACAAAGGTCTAGGATTTGGCCCTGGGATATGAGTCACACTGGCTATGAAACATGGCCATTTTTTGAGCAAAGGTCTCTCTGTATTTGGATACCGTAAGACATGTGTCCATGTGGTGTGCTTTCCTGCACATTTTCTACAATGCTCACTGTGGGAGTAAATAGGATGAGCCACAAATGGCACCCAGACATGCAGCTGGAGGAAATCCTGAAAAAATTTGGTATTTGAACTTCCAAATCTTGCCTTTTTGCTCTCAAACTTTTTCTTTCTCTCCTAACATCTATATTCTGTCATAGAGCTGCCTCTGCTTCTTGGTTGAATGCATGGGAGACCAATCTGGGAACACATGGCTTTGCATGCATGGAGGCCATAGAGACCTGGCCTTGCTGTTTTGACTCAGGAATGAGTATTCCATCCACCCAGGCATGTGCCTCCTAACATAATCACTCCTGCAGGCTGTAAAAACCAGGGACTTCCAGGCTGAGTTTAATATCAAGGCTTACTAGCCAAGCTTGACTGTAGAATCATTTTTCAGATATTTATAGGCCTAAAATAAAACTTTGGGATTTTTATTTCCAAAAAACTTTTCTCACTATCCAACTCTAAAAGAAACCAGTTGTTCTGGTTCAGATCCAGCTGAAGAAGAGAGCACAGGTTTCTATGATGTAAATTTAGGACTATTCACTACTTAGCTACAGTTTCCTTAGGAACATTCTCCTGAAAGTTACTTAATTCTCTATTCAGAACCAAATATAATACTAAAGTTTCCTTAAGCTATGCACTTAAGCAAAAATATATTAATACAGTAGCTCTGACATCAGCAATGGATTAGTCTACCAAGGAGATGTTGGCCAGGGGATCCTAGCTCCCACAAAAGGTAAAGGCTTCTTGCCTGTAAACTGGGATACCTGCAAGAAGAGAGGCGATAAGGCCCTGCTGTCGAAGACCTGATGTAAGCATGGGAAAGATGTATTGAGACTACACTTGCAAGTGTACAGTTGGTCTCTGGAATACCAGAGGATGTTACCAAAGGCCACTAAACCAATAGAGCAAATATAGGTCTCCTTGAGTCAAGCAAGACTCCTCCGTCAGCACCAGCTACACCTCACCTGCCTGGAAATACTGTGCAGCAGTGGCAGCCATATGTCTGTATATCCCAAATCTAATTGGCTATTAGCTCTCCACTTGGAGGAAACAATTCAGCTATGCCACAAGCTACATCCTGTACAGGTTAGGAGATATACGGGGAGCCACAGTAAGACCCTGCATATTTAACAGAAAAAAAAAATGTAATTCATGGATTAACATACCATCCAAAACATCTGTTTGTTTATACCAAAGTAACCCTACCATCAATTAGTTGCTGTTTTTAAAATCCTCCTATATATATTGCTTGTGCTTCATTAGTAGGATCGAAAAGTTTATTCCTGGACATAGTGTCAGCCCAAGAAAGGAAAACAGCCAGAATTGATCCAGAGTCCAAGACCACAGCTCCAGAGAAAGTAGGATGTTTTGCTTCTCATCACCTGTGCCCCTTTTTCTAAGCCTAGGGGACAATCTGCAGAAGAGGGGGTGTGGTAGAATGTAAGGGGGCTGACGATTGGGTTAATGGTGATAAACTACGCAATATAGTCTCTGACACTCATTTGATCAAATTAATTGAACATACAAGCCCCCCCCCCTTGCTGAATGGTGGGACCCATGAGCTGTATGGGTTTGGGCACAACTGCTTGCAAATTGGTTTTACATGAAGGATGCTTGTACTCATAAATTATCATTTATTGTTAAAAAATGAAAACTAAACAGAGAAAGATGCAGGAAAGTTATGGCAGAATGCATGATCTGGGATGGGGTGGGGTGGGGTAGGGTGGGGGGAAGGGAAAGGGAAATATGCCTGAACTGAATTGGAAAATGATGTATGAAATACACAAAGCATCAATAAAAAAATGAAAATTAAAAAAAAAAGAAAGTTACTTAATTCTAAAAGGTTTTGCGGGGAAATTCTCTCAGTCCCAGCTCAGACCTATGGGCCATTTCTGGAGAATTTCTCGAGCTGAGGATCAGGGAGAGGTGCTTGTGCTGTTCATCCTACAGACTTGTTCCCCCGGGAGACAATCAGACACAACAGGGAATCTGGTCAAGCCGATCTCAGTTGATTGTAGAGAGCACAGCAGTTATATAGGCAAGCATCACAAAGAGATGCCTAGGGCAGGAATGGACAGCCAATGACCTTAAGGCCCAAGGCAGTACAGGCTGCATTCCAATCAGTTTTAATGGCCAGCATGGGCTGTTCACTAGCTGTCCACCAGTGAGGGAATAGCTAGGGACAATTAGAAGATTTTTAAAACAATTTTGACCACACCTACCTTACTTCCTTCAGGTGCCATCTTTTCTAGGCAAGCCCTATTGATTTGTAAGGGCCCTTTAGCTCCCCCTTTTTGTTTTTGTAAGAGGTGGGCTACAAGGGCCCCATGCAGCGAACACCATTAGGAGCACCTCACATGAGGTGGCTACTACCATTGCAGTGTCAGCACTTTACGGGTTCCAAGCACCTCAGATAGTTACCATTGGGGCCTGAGGGACATTTGAGTTTTTGTTTGTGTTAGGCGTTTGTATTGTTGCCTTAACTCCATTAGTTGTACTGAGTCTATTTGCTTTCTTACGAAGGCTACTATCTTGTTAAAGATGCATGGCCCAAAGTTGAGAACAATTAACAACATGACTAGGGGGCCCAGGAGAATGGAGATCAGTGTAGTAAGCCAAGGGGATTGGGCAAACCAGGTCACAAACCAACTCCTTTCTCCTCTCTCTCGCATTTGCATTTAGCCAGGCTTTAACTCACCTTGGCCATAGAGTCCTTGATGACCCCAGAGTGGTCAGCATAGAAACAGCACTCTTCCCCCAATGCAGCACATGGCCCCCCTTGTTGGAGGAAAAGGAGGTCTAATCCCCTCCAGTTTTGTAAGACTACTTCGGAGAGGGAGGTAAGGGATTTTTCCAAAAATCCTTCGTCTATGGCAGCTCTCAGGGACCTCATGCCAGAGTGCTGGGTGGCTAGGGATGCTATTCCTATTACTGCTCCAGCCACCTCTAAGCCAAACAGGGTGGCTATGGTGAGGGCAGTAAAGGCCTCTCTCTTTTCCCTATTTTGTAGCCTTCTGGTCCAATAACTATACATGTCTTCCTCAGAGTGGTAGAGGATTCGAGGTACAATAGAGACCAAGACACAATATTCCCCAGTGCTGTTAAAAACACTAGTAGATAAGCAGGGAGTGAGTCCTGTCCATGAACAATCCCACCATTCTCCCTCATTTGGTATTAACCATTTTCCGGCACCCCAAGAGGAGGTATTTAGGCTATGACACAATTTTTGTCGGACCTTTGGGATTGTCCCCACACAGGTTCCCTGTCCTGTCACTTGTAAGGTGAGGCCTATAACCTTGCCCCCCCCCAGCGGCATTAAGAGGGATTTCTTTGCTCAGACACATTGAAGGTACCATTGGCTCCAACCCATTCATAAAAGGGGGATTAACATCATAACACAGCCAACATGAATTAGTGACATTGGGATTAGTAAGGTTAAGGGCCAGATAGGCAGCTCTCACCATCCTCCAAGTGGCTCCCCACCACTAGCTTTCCTAGCAAGGCAGGTGAAGTCATCAGCCCGGATGTGGGGCCACCAGTTCCAGGTTGAGGGGTTGTTCTGGTGGGGTGACCCTTTTGCACTTTCTGAGATGGGGGCCTCAATCTGTGGCCCTGTTTCACTTTCTGAGATGGGGGTCTCAATACCCAGTTAGGGCCCATTACCTGTGATGTAGTATTAGGCAACTTTACCAGTAGTCTTAGGGATATGATGGAGCCAAAGTGACCTCCATACTTGTAAAACACCAGGCCCCATGCCTTTCCCTTTTGCCATTCAACATGATCAACCTCCTTTCCTTGATCAGTAAACCTGACCTGGACAAAGCCTAGCTGATCCTTAGTACAGGGCATGCCAGTGTATAGGGGAAGCACAGCTATGGGTTTCCATTATTGACAAAAGCGAATTTTACCAGATCAGGCTTAGTTACTTTCCACCACCAGTCCCCATCACTAGAAGTCACACAATCCCATTTTTTATAGTATGAATATAGTATCCCTCCACATTGATTTCCTTTCTGGTATCCAGGGCATGCATAGAACCCATAAGCTCTAGCGGGGCTGGTGGATTTATAATCAGGATTTATGTCACTGAAACAAAAATGTAGGTCAGGCCACCAGGTGTCTAATGGGGCCACCTGTTGACTGGTATTGAGTTTTACCAGTCTCTCCATCAGTCAGGATCCAACTTAATTGGAAGGGTTGGTGGGCAGAGGTGCCAGGAGAGGCTTCTACATCTAGGGGAACCACCCCCAAGTAGGAAAAGGAGAAGGAGTGTCCAGGGCCTTCTGCCGTAGCCCCACAGGTTCATTTTTCTTTCCAAGATGGCTCAAGTCTCTGGGGACTCAGACCTGGGAAGTAGCATTGGTGTGGCTGAGTCTCTCCATTAGGTCCTGGAGGATTATAATTATCATGAGGAGGATAGACACGATACCCACTGCAGTGACAACTAGCAGTGCTGTCCACTCCAGTCCTGGTATCATCCTGCAGAGACCTGAATAGGAATACCATCTCAAGGGCGTTTGTGCCCATGGACATTGTTATGTCCTTGTCTGTTTCTTTTTCTTTTTTTCTTTCCTCTTTTTCTGGTATTAGTCAGAAGCCTGCTGAGTCTTTTGCACAGCCACCATTCCTTTTTTTCTCTCCTCATTCATCTTCATGGGTGGGTGGCTTTGATTGGTTGGGGTCATCTTCCCCCTGACAGCAGAATTTGAGATCTCTAGCAGCCACCCATATAGGGTTCAGATCTCCTATAGGGTAGACACAGCCAAATCCTTGACCCAGAGTTAACAATGGATCCGAGCCTCTCCATCACCCTGTAAGGGAATCTTTCCATTTTACCCACACCTCTGGTCTTAGTTGCTGGCATCCCCAGTGTTTTTGGAATCGGGATTCCAGTTGATTTCTTTGAAAATTAAGAATATTTATGGTGAATAAGGGCATACCTAATTGCTGATGGGAGCTTATTCCCCCTTTTTGTTTTTGTAATTGAGCCTTTATATTTTGGTGATCATGTTCTACAATGGCCTGGCCTTGAGGGTTATAAGGGATTCCTGTGTTATGTTGGATTCCCCAGAGAGAAAAGAAGTCCTGTAGACTCTTACTAATATGGTCCACTATCAGTTTTGATTCGTTGGCATAGTCCCAGGGTAGGGAAACACTGGAGAAAATGGGACTGGGCATGTTTTTACTTTTCTCCTGTATGAGCTGTGGCCCAGCAGGCATGTGAGAATGTGTCAATGGACACAAAAACATATTTGAGTTTTCCAAAGGGTGCATAATTAGTCACATCTGTTTGCCATAAGGAATTGGGCTTGAGTCCCCTGGGGTTTAGCCCCTGCTGTTGTAAAGGTGGTACCTGCAGGAAAGGTTGACAGGACTTGCAAGTATGCATAATCTTTTTTAAATCTTTAAGAGGGACTTGGGGAACTCTCTTATGAAGTCCCCTCCAATTTACATGGGTAACGACATCATGTAACCCTTGAGCCTCACTCAGGCCAGCCGACAGGACCTGGGCAGAGGCCATTTTGTTTGCCTCTGCATTACCCTGGGCTAGAAACTCAGGCAGGCCTTGATGCCCTCTAATGTGTTGCAGGTAGATAGGATTCTGTCTTTCTCTAAGAAACGTGGGAATCTGAATCATTAAGGGAGTAATGGGATTTTCATCCATCTGAATATAGGAGCCTAACAGGCTGGGAAGAAGGTTGACCACATATAAACTATCTAAGAACAGATCCATGGGTTTACTTACCTTGTTCAGGGCCAGGGCAACAGCCACGAGTTCCTTAAACTGGGCTGAGCCTTCACAGGCATGTACATAACTTTGAGGTTCTTTATTGTTTTCAGGGTCCACCACCACTGCAGCCCCGAGCAGCCCCCCATCACTGAATACATTACAAGCTCCCATCAAAGCTGGGGCACATCCCAACTAAGGGCACAGAAGGATATCACCCATCTATGAGGGCCATAATGACAATCCATGTCTCGCAAGCATCCTTCCAAGGCCAGGGCCACCCAGTTGTTATTTTTGCGTACCATTCAAAGTCCATTAGTTGGTAGGGAATAATAATTTTATGAGGATCTATGCCATAATGTCTCAGGGTGGCCTCACACCCCTTCTCAATTAAATCAGCTAATTGATCCATGGGCGTGTAAACCCATGGGAACCCCTCCACACACCCCGGGAGGCATGTACCTATTGGAGGGGTTTTCCATCCTGTATGAGAGCTGATGTCATTAAGGCCTCGCCAGGTAGGATCCATAAATCAAGATCTTTACTAGGTGCATACAGGGTGAGTTGGGCTCGATTTAGGGCTAGTTGGACCTCATGTAGGATGTCAAGATGCTGAGGGGCAAGATGAATAATCTCCGAGGGCTGTTTGCCCACCAGCAGCTGGAACTAAGTTGCTAAGGTCTCAGTAGAGACAGGTATCCAGGCCCTTAGCCAATTAATTTCCCCTAGTAGCTTTTGCAAATCAGTTAGTGTCAAGGATGAGGAGACGGTGAGCTGGGGCTTTAGAGGGCTCACCCCATCCAATGAAAGACTGGTGCCCAATATTTTAAAGGGCGGTACAGTTTGCACCTTATCAGCGGACACATGAAGTCCTCCAGCACGAAGGCAATCCTGGGTGATTCTGTGTGTTTCCCAGTAGCTGTAGATTAGGGGCCTCCAGAATTATATCATCCATGTAGACATATGCAGTGGCCTGTGGCCGCTGTCTCACAGGTCTCAAGAGGGCCTGGAACATAACCTTGAAAAAAGGCCAGGTTGTTGGCCATGCCCTGGGGCAACACAGTCCATTCATATCTCTCATCCGGAGCCTGATAGTTTAAGGAGGGAACAGAGAAGGCAAATTTCTCACAATCCTGTGGCTGGAGGGGAATAGAAAAGAAACAATCTTTTTTATTTAAATGTTTTTTTTGTTTGTTTGTTTGTTTTGTTTTTTATTTCGGTATGTGTATGAATGTACTGTCTGCATGCAGGTGTGTGCACCTGTGTCATACAATGCCACGGAGGCCAGAAGAGGGTCTCGGATTCCCCTGGAACTGGAGTTCTCCTGGAACTGGAGATTCAGACGGTTCTTGGCCGCCATGTGGGTGCTGGGGATCGAACCCGGGTCCTCTGTAAGAGCAGTCGGTGCTCTTAACTGCTAGGCCATCTCTCCAGCCCAGAAAAGAAACAATCTTTAATGTCTATAACATGAGGAACAGATTGGATGGGATC
The DNA here is from genome assembly GCA_009823505.1 of Rhizomys pruinosus. Classification (NCBI taxonomy): domain Eukaryota; kingdom Metazoa; phylum Chordata; class Mammalia; order Rodentia; family Spalacidae; genus Rhizomys; species Rhizomys pruinosus. Next base: position 119,417 of record VZQC01013712.1, read on the forward strand.
ACAGGAATCCAAGGCAAACCCCTTAAAGGGGTGCCTACTAGATTCACTCTAGCATTGACCCTTCAAAGATCCTGTAGCATCCTCCATTTGCCAGAAGACTTTTTTAATGACAAACAGGAGTATTCCATGGGCTAGAGGATGGCCAGATATGTCCCAACCATAGTTGTTCTTCCGTTATTTCTTTTAAAGCCTCTAACTTGGACTTAGGTAATGGCCACTGCTCCACCCAAACCAGCGGTCCAGGAGTCCACTGAATAGCAGGTACCTGGGGGGCAGTGGCCTTTAGAATTGGGGGTGGACACGATGTATTTTGGGAGAGTCACTCTGGTAATTAGTAAAAGAGGAAACTCACCATCATGGGGGGCAGGGGGAGCAGGCACTTGATTGCACTCCTCTGTAACTAGAATGTTGTCACAGAAGGCAGTATGGTCAGTAGTGATATACGCCTGAGCCTGTCCAAGAATATCTTGTCCTAAGAGATTAGCAGACAGCTTGGGAGCCACTAGGGGTCGCACCTCCTCCCCGGCCCCATCAGCATCCTGCCAGCAGAGCCAGTCTTTCGTTCATCTGATCTGGTATTGCCCTCCACCTCCTGGATTTGGGGTACTGGTATCAGGGTCCAGTTAAGGGAGACCTCCTCCTTTCTGAGGACCGTTCTATCAGCCCTCGTGTCAATCAGACAGGGGAACTTCTTTCCCTGTATAGTTATGTCCATTTTTGGCCTTAACCCAGGAACTATAGGAACAGTCCAGTTGTCCACCGGGCCCCGAATTGGACTTGCAGTCAAAAGGGAACCCTGGCCCTGTTCTATTGGAGGGCTCTACTACGGGGCTGGAAGGTGCTCCATACTTAGTTTAAAAGTTTTCCTTATATGTCGAATTTGGACCGGCAGTGTCTCTGCCAATAGTATCTCTTATGGCAGCAAGGGCAGGGAGTGTGTTCGGGGCCTTGCCTGAATTCCCCTGGTTCCCGGGGCCAGGCCAGGGCGTGTTCCCCTTTTCAGGGCAGTTTCTCTTAAAATGCCCCATCTGGCCACACCCAAAGCATGGGCCGCTTCCTCCTCCAGCATTCCAGGTGGCTCCCCTTCTTTTCCCAGACATAGCTGCAAAGGCTTGGGTCAAAGCTGCGGTCAGTGCCTCTGTCTGAGCCTGTAGAGTGGCTGTCAGCACCTTTGCCTGATGCGACTGCATCCCTACATCTTTGGAGGCAATTATCCATGTTTCCATAGATCTATCTTTGAGGCCTGCACATGCCAATTTATGATGCCCTGTCATCCCTTCCCATACCAGAAGTTTAGCAAACTGCTCTTGTCATCTTTTCTAGGCAAGCCCTACTGATTTGTAAAGGCCCTTTAGGTTTTTATCTCTATTTCAACCTGCTTTTAGATAAAATTTAGATAAAATTGTATTGCTCTCTTAGCTTCTTGTGGATTTTTTAGGTAACTACTTCTAAATCTCTGAGTTTCCCTACCCAAACTTAATCTTCTTCCATTCATGCTGTACTCAAATACTGGCTGTTTGTAAATCCACAATTTGGGTTCAGCTAGCTTTATAGATTAAGTAATTCAAATCCATCTCAGCATGCTTAATTCAAGATGTAATATTTTTACTTCACCCTGGGTACCTTAGATACCTTTGAGTAAAATATATGTACAATTAAAATTAATTGGTTGATTTAATTTTTATTTTGGTCTTTTAAATATGTTTCACCTTAAAGACTTTTCCAACAGAATTCCTGATTACATGTGGCTTGTGCTCTGGCTCCACCTGCCTGCCTGCTGTGTGCATACCAGCCAGGGAACTGAGCACATGTTTTCTTAATAATTTATCCTAAATCATGCCTAAATTTAATTTAAACTGTCTTATAAAATTTGACTTAAAGTAACACAGTCCTTTAATTTCAGCATTTTGGAGATAAAAACAGATGGATTTCTTTTTTTTATTTTTGGAAGTATTTTATTTCATTGAATAAATACTAGGTATGGGAGATCAGACTTTTTTCTTTTTTTATTTTTTTAATTTATTTTTATTGATTCTTTGTGTATTTCATACATCATTTTCCAATTCAGTTCAGGCATATATCCCCTTCCCTTCCCCCCACCCCACCCCTACCCATCGCAGATGGTGCATTCTGCCATAAGTTTTCTGCATCTTTCTCTGCTTTTTTGTTTTGTTTTGTTTTCATTTTTTTTTAACAATAGGTGATAATTTGTGAGTACAAACATCCTTCATGTAAAACCAAGTTTGCGAAAGGCAGTTGTGCCTAAACCCACACAGCTCATGGGTACCACCATCCAGCAGGGGGGCTTTGTATGTTAATTAATCAAGTTGAAGAAATGAGTGTCCCAGTGCAAGCTTAGTTATTAGTTAGTGCTCACACCATTAAAACCACACCCGAATCAGAGCCCTTACATTCTATAGCCTTTTTTTCAATTTGTTTCTTTTTTTCCTAGGCTTAGAACAGGGGGCAACAGGTAGGACGAGAAAGCAAAACACTCGTCAACTTTTTTCCTCTGGAGCTGTTTTTAGTGGGTCGGCGAGAATCAGTCGTCTGGCTGTTTTTTTCATGGGCCTGCCAGCTTGTACCAGGCCTTAACCTTTCGACCCAGCTAATGAAGACATGCAAATTAGATATTTAGGTTATTTTAAACAGATAATATATACCTTTCGATCCTACTAATGAAGCAGAACACCACACATTAGATATAAATATAGTGGGTATTTAAAACAGTACTAACTTTGTTATGGTAGGTTACCTTGGTATAGACACAGTGTTTGGATGGTATGTCCAATTCATGATACTCATTTTCTTTCTGTAAGTTGCCAGGTTCTTACCTGTTGCTTTATGAACATCTCCTAACCAGTTAGAGGATGTAACTTGTGACATCAGCGTGGGTTAGTCCTCCAAGGAGAGAGCAATAGCCAATTAGTATTGGGTGATACAGACATAATGGCTGCCACTGGTCTGCATGCAGTATTCCAGGCAGAGAGGTGTGAGCTGGGTGCTGGACGGAGGAGTCCTTGCGGAGCCAAGGAGCATTTTTTGTGCTTTATTGGTTAGTGGTCTTTGGTAACAACCTCTTGCATTCCCAGAGACCAGCTGTATACTTGCAATTAGTAGGTTCCTCCATACATCTTGTCCATGTTTGTATCATGCCTTCAACAGCAGGGGCCATTCCCCTCTCTTCCTGCAGATATCCACAGTTTAGGAGGCAAGGAGCCTTTAAACCATTGTGGGGGCTTGGATCCCCTGGCCAACATCTCCTTGGTAGAATAATCCATTGTTGATGTCAGAGCTCCTGTATTGATATATTTTGTTTAAGTGCATAGCTTAAGGAGACTTTGGCATTATATTTGGTTCTGAATAGAAAATAATCCTTTTCACAGTTTCTATGTCCATTAGTTAATTAAAGAAGGCAGTTTTACTGATTTTACAAGAGAACACTTCTATAACAGCTGGTTCCAATCTACAGCTGGAGAATGACCTCAGATGGATTTCTATGGGAGTTTACAGGCCCTGGATTTCTAACAAAGTACACTAGGTCCGACAAATTTATTTTTTAATAGTTTTAAATAACTATTAGTAAAAGCCTCTTTAACAGCTTAAAGTTGTATTTTGGTTCAATTTAAATGAAAAAAATTTAAAAACTGCTTTATGTTCTCTTTAAGCCCACCTTAAAACTGTGTGTATGTGTGAGTGAATGCATGTTCATGCCTTTAATTCCTTATAATGATACAGGTTTAAATCTAATTAGGAGTCAACTGTAAACAAATAGAAATAGATTCCATAAAGACTTTTTTATACCTTTTGGTGTTAACAATTTTTAATTGGGTTTTATATAAATTTTAGTTACTGTTATTGATAGTTATAATTATTGCTATTTATTATAATTGTTGATAATAATTAATAACTCAGTCTATTGATAAATTATTGATTGATATCACTGGTTATTATTAATTATTATTGATAATAATTATGATTGTGACTAATAATAGTTATCAATAATTATTAATAATTTTATAATAATTAATAACATTTATGGTTATAATTATTGTAGTTGTTATTGTTATAATTGCTATGCTTATTGTTATTGATAATATCATTCAAACAATCCTTAATAATAAGACAAGATAAATCAGTCCAAGACTACAAACGACTGTTAATATCTACTTTTGGGCACCCTCCCTAATCTTTGGCTTTGTAAATAGGACAGGAACAGTTAGACTCAGCATAGGGACAGCCTAGGGAAAGTTAACCAGTAGGGACAGGATAGGGAAAAGAATAGGAATAGATGTTAGGGATGGTTAATCAGAGCCAAGTGGTTGGGAATGGTCTAAGGGACAGCATATGGATCTCAGCTGTTTTTTGTGTTACTAGGACATTTATTCTAATTATGTAAAAAAATAACCCTGCAACAAATTTTAAAAATAATTTTGTATGTTTCTCATTGAACATTAAACAATAATATGACTTCTCTTACAGGTCAACCTAACAATATTTTCCTTATTATGTGTGTATGTATGTATGTGTGCATGTACACGTGTGTATGGGTGTGTGTACTTATGTTCTAAATATACTTTTAATGTTAACAACTATAAAACCAGTAAAAAAAAAAAACTGCCTCTGAGTTGAAATTTGGCCCTTTCTTCTCAAGATGCAGATTTATAATTAAATAGCCAACACATAATTCAATTTCAACAAAGGTTATGGGTTGATTGTCTATTAAAAATAATAAAAATTTTATTGGACATCTTAATGGGTTTACACTGCCATCTACTGATTACACCCCTTCAACACCTGAAATAAAGATGCAAACAGGCTTTTATAGTATTAAGGTGTTAATAAACTTTTGGATCTTTGGGATATGGGTCAGTTAAAAAAAATTCTGGATCCTACTTCACCATCACCTCTGAGAGTCCCCGCACTCATTAATTTCTGCGTGTGTGTAAATTAGGCCCTTTAGGTGTAGGGCTTGCAATGCCTGCTGGCAGATTTTTGGCTAAATAGGAGTCAGACTGCAGACCACCAGCCTGAGAATTGTGTTTTGATTAGCTGGCTGGTTTTTGACTAGAAAAAAGTTTGCAGGAAGCCATAGGTCTGTGAAATCTATCTCAGTGTGTAGTTCCCCAGAAGGTGGGATTTATTTGGCCACATAAGGGCAGTGGGGAATGCACAAGGCCAAGGGCCCGTGTCTGGGACAAATAGTCTGTCCAGGCTGGGCTGTGGAATTCTTCCATAGCCATACTAACACTTTGACTTCTAACATCAGCACTCATGAGAAGCTGCTGGTAGCTTCTTCTCCTCCCCTCTTCTGCTCCCTTTGATCCTGGAGGTGTGGTGTAAACCTTCAATTGGTGCCCAACATACTAGGTTCACAGTAAAAACTTTGGGATGAAATGTACACAAATGTTCTCTATATTTTTCTGTATTGTACAGTATTACTGTGACATTTCTTTTGACTACAAGATATACAGGCCAATATAAATACCGTTTAAATAGATTGACTGGATTGTTACATGTTGGTTTCTGTCAATAGGTATGTGTAATACAACTGCCTTTTAAGCATCTATGGGTCAAAATATAAAAATTAAAAAAAATGGGAGGGAGTTGAATACTCCCTCTGAGATACAGTCAAATAGAAAACTATTCCAAATATTTTGATAAAGTTTCAATTTTGAAATCTTAAAACTAACTATGGGAAAAGATTTGCATGTTCCCATTGTTCAAGACACCACCAACTTAAATGCCTGAAAATAGTATGGCTTTGGATTGTACAGGATGGACCAAGAAATACCAGCAGAGAAGCTGTCCCAAGCCTGAGTCACAGGCACCAAACATCTCTAAATTCTATTTAAAACAACTGTTTCTAATATGTCCTAATGAAATTTATTTTCCAGGTGCTGCTAAGTTTTCATAACAAAAACCTTTTTTGCCTCTCCTTTTTATAGAAAATAAACAAATTATGATGGTAATGGAATTGTTCCTTAATTACAAAACAGCAACTGCTATGGTAACTGTTTCTCATGGGGCATATACAGACACTCTTAAATTAACTAATGGGTATAAAAACTGTAAAAGAAAACTTTATTTAGAGCTAGACATTATTGTAAAGTCTTTAAAGGCTTTATAGTTAAGCAAAATAGTTAATAGAAGAAAGTTTTAGTACCAGCAATGGGTCATTTTGCCAAGGAGTCTTAGCTGGGGTATAGTGGCCCCCCAAAACAAAGGCTATTTACCTACAAGTTGGGGTACACGCAAGTGGGCATTAAGACCCTGCTGTTGAAGACATGGTATGAGAACAGAAAGGACATTGAGACCATGCTTGCAAGTGGACAGTATGTCTCTGAAATGCCAGAGAGTATTACCAAAGTCCACTGGAAAGAAAAAAGTATTGGTCTCATTGAGAAAAGCAAGAGTCCTTACTACTTCACACCTACCTGGAAGATCCTGTGCAGCTAGTGGCAGCCAAAATCTAATTGGATAGTAGCTCGCTCCTTTGGGCAAATAAAATTTGGCTTGTATTAAACCACTAGTAATGAAAAACAGCATAAGGAAATCATAGTACCTAGACTAATATGCCATCTAAATATTTGTATCTGTGCCCACAGAGTAACTTGTCATGATAATCAATGCCATTGAAATAACTTTACCATCCCAGTCTTTGTCTGTTAGTAGGATTAAACAAAGGATTCTTTTTTACTTTTTATTTTTTGGTCTTTTTTGAGACAGGTCTCCCTGTAGCTCTGGCTGTCCTGGAACTCTCTTTGTAGACCAGGCTGGCCTTGAACTCACAGAGATCCACCTGCCTCTGCCTCCAAAGTGCTAGGATTAAAGGCATGTGCCACCACACCTGGCAGGATTCTTAAATAAGCTGCCAACTCATGGAAGAAAACAGCCTGGACAGACCAGATTTCAAAGTGACAACTCAAAGAAAAATAGACTGTTTTATAATTTGGAATTAACATACAGTTTATTCTCATAGGTCATAATTTTGATACATATGTGATGATTATATAGGCATATGTTGCAGCAATACAAAGGAAAGTGAACAAAACAACATGAAGACTTGGTCAAAGAACTGACTGATACAGTTAAATTACACCCAAAATTACAAGCCTCTGCAGTGAAAAACTTTGGAAAGACTGATAGAAGGATTCAAGACATGTATGGCAGAAGGCATAAACTGGGGTGGAGTAGGGACAGGGAGAGGAGAATATCTCTAAATTGGACCAAAATATAATGTATAAAATACACAAATCATCAATAAAATTATTAAAAGAAGAAAAATAGACTGTTTTGCTTCTCACCCACTTCTGCCCCTAGTTCCCCAAGGCTCAGTGATCAGATGTGGAAGAGGGGCTGTGATAGAATGTAAGGGTTGGTCGCGTTTCCCTCTGCTCTGGTCCCGGCTGGACTTGTGGGCGGGAACCTGGGTCGCAGGGGAGACGCCATAACGCGCCAGGCCAGGATCGAAAGGTTATTCCTGGACAAACTGTCAGCCCATGAAAGGAAACAGCCAGAATTGACCAGAGTCCAAGTCAACAGCTCCAGAGAGAGTGGACTGTTTTACCTCTCATCCACCTGTGCCCCTTTTCTAAGCCTAGGGAACAACCTGCGGAAGAGGGGGCGTGGTAGAATGTAAGGGCTGCGATTGGGGTGAATGGTGAAACTACAGCAATGTAGTCTGGACACTCATTTGATCAACTTGATTGAACAAACAACCTGTCACCCCCCACTGGATGGTGGGGCTGTAGGTGTTTGGGCACAACAGCCTGCAGATAGGTTTTGCATGAAGGATGCTTGTACTCATGGATTATCACTTATAGCTAAAAATGAAAAAAAAAACTGAGAGAAAGATGCAGGACAGTTATGGCAGAATGCATGATCTGGGATGGGGTGGGGGTGGGGGGGAGGGAAAGGGAAATAAGCCTGAACTGAATTGGAAAAATGTATGAAATGCACAAAGCATCAATAAAAACTATTTAAAAAATTTAAAAAAAAAAAAAAAGAATGTAAGGGTTGAGGAGATAGCAGTAATTCCTAAGATTTCAAAAAAGATTTGGGCTGGGCTCTTATTTGATGAACATGCTCGTGCATACAAGCTTCTGCAATTGTACTATGGCAACCTTGTGTTATTCAAAATTTTGGCATAGATACTTGCTAATTAGTTTTGCATGAATGTCACCTACATTCATTGCTTATGCTTGAAAATCAGTTCACTTCATGGGCGGGATTTTTGCATATTAATTGGCATTAGTGTAAAAAATAAAAATCTCTGGTCTGACCAGTCCCCCACCCCTGGCACTCAAGACAGGCTTGAGCAGTTGACTATTCAAAGCTCAGGTTACTTTGTGTTGTTAGCCTCTCCCATGGGCTCACCTGCCTCTCAGAAGAAAAAAAATTAAAGGGTGAGTTGTTGGAAAAGTCAGTTAAGTTAGATATGAACTGGCTAGCATCCTAACCAATAGGACTTCCCTGGCCACGGCCATTGGGTGGGATGTAGTAATGCAAAGGTCTAGGATTTGGCCCTGGGATATGAGTCACACTGGCTATAAAACATGGCCATTTTTTAAATAAATCTCTCTCTGTATTTGGATACTGTATGGTATGTGTCCCCGTGGTCTGCTTTCCTGAGTGTGTTTTCTACGTGACTCATGATGGGAATAAATGGGATGACCCACAAACAACCATCTGTAACTCCAGTTCCAGGGTATCTGAAGCCCTCTTCTGACCTGCATAGTCATTGCAAAACATGGGTGCACTTACATGCATGCAGGCAATACACACGCACACATAAATAAAAATAATAAATAATAAGGATCAAAGGAGCATCAGGCATGGTGGCACAGGCATTCCTATCTTCTCAGCTATTCAGGAGGCTGAAGCAGTGTTTAAGGGATATCCGGGCTGTGTAGTGACTTCAAGTTAGCCAAATTATTAAAATTTTATATCAAAATAAAAAGTTAAGACAGAACCAATGATGTAGCTCAGTCCAAAAGCACTTGTTCAGAACCAAGGATGTAGCTCAGTACCAAAGCACTTGCTTAGCCTGTGCAAGGAACCAGGTTCAAGTCTTAGTACAGAGAAAATGAAGTAAAAATCAAGGAGAAAAAAAGAAATTTATACACATCTGTATTGTAGTGGTGACAGCATGCACAAGTCCCACATAAGCTTAAGTCAGACAGAATTCTAGTGTAGATGGTGGAAGTGTGTAAGAAACCCCAACCCTACCCGAGGAAGTGGCAACTGATGGCTACGAAGAGGGGATTTAGTCTCCGTGGTGGTTTGAATGAGAGTGTCCCCCATAGGCTTTAAGTATTCAGACATTTTGTCCCCAGTTGGTGGCACTGTTCTGGGAGGTCTTAGAAGGTGTGGCCATGCTGGAGGAAGTATGTCACTGGGGGCAGGCTTAGTAAGTTTAACAAGCCTTGCAGTCTCCAATCTCTCTCTCTCTGTTCACTTCCTGTGCTCATTGCAAGTTGTGAACCTTGGCTTTCTGCTCCAGCTCCAGCCACCATGCTTCCTGCCACAATGGACTCTAATTCCCTGGAACTGTCAATCGTAAACTCAAATAAACTCTTCCTTTTATAAGTTCCCTTGATCATGGTGGTTTATCACAGCAACAGAAAAGTGATGAATACAGTCTCATTTAAGGATATGACTCTTGGTAGGTTGACCAGGCTCCATTGCATGAGTCCATACTAAAGGGCAACTGGAGACACAGGACACAAACCTATCTCTCTCTGTGTCTCTGTATCTGTCTCTGCCTCTCTCTGTCTCTCTCTGTCTCTGTCTGTCTGTCTCTCTATAATATATATATATATATATATATATATATATATATGACAGTTTAAGAAATTAGTGGAAATAATGTGGGTACAAAGGGGATCTAAATATGATAAAAATATATTGCATAAAATTTGTAGAAACTAAAAAATTAAAGTTGAGAAGAGGATTGTGATGTATGCCTTTAATCCCAGTTCTTAAGAGATTGGTAAGGTGAGCCTCAAGTTCAAGGGTAGCCTGAGCTACAGTAATATATTGAGACTCTACCTCAAAAAAAAAATCTTCCCCCGCCCAAAACAATAAACTAAAATTTTGCTCATTTTTTTCTTATTCCTTCTTTTTTTCTTTCTCATTCGTTCCTCCTTTCTTCCTCCCTCCTTGTTATTGGGGATTGAATTAAGGCCTCACACATGGTAGATAAGCACTTTACCAATGAGCTGTATCCCCAGTTTCTTATTTTCTTAGTTTAACTTTTATTTTATAATATTCTTGTGCATGTCTGCTTGATAGGAGGTGTGCTACAGCACACGTGGCCAATTTTGTAGAGCTGGTTCTTTCCTTCTACCTTTACCTGTGTTTGGGGGATTGATCTCAGGGCATCAGGCTTATGTAGCAAATACCTATAACTCCTGATCTGTTTACTCCCTTCCACAAATGGTCCCTTATTTACTATTTATTCTTTTTTTCAAAATAAAATTTATTGAAAACCACCCACAAAGTTCTGTGTAATCAGGAATGATACAAAATGCAATAGGCTCTTAAAAAAAAAAAAACTCATGACAAGATTTTAAATATATTTTAAATTACAGTATTCATTTAGCCTTATTCATTTAGAAGAATTAAAAAGAAATTTTATTCCCTAAACAAATGAGATACACAAGTGTAGGAACTGTCTCCTACTACGAGTAGATGCAACTCAGTCCTTCTAAGGGGAAAACGGGAACAGGGACCCTAGAGGCACCCTGGAACCTGGCAACTCATTCCAGCTTCCAGCCAGTTACTTTTGTAACCCAACCTGAGAGGTACTTCTAAACCCAACTCCTTAGCCTGAGAAGTGGAATGCTTCCCATCTGGCTGTGTCCACTCACCTGTCCAGAAACTGTTGGCCTCTGGGTAGGAATTTTATCCTGGCAGCCTGCTTGGGTCTCCCTAGACTACACTGCCAGCACCTCACACTCTCTAGAGCTAGTAACCTGCCAGGCCTCTGTCTAGCCCCACACTAGCATATCAGGTTAGTGATCTGATTGATCCACTTCTAATCCACTAGCACCGGACACTTGAAATTCAGTCCTACCTTATAGAGTGTGTTTTAAATAACAATCTTCCTCCAAGCCCTTGGAGATGTTTTATCCAGGCCTGGGATGAAATCCTGTTTTAAAAGAAATTTTACCTAGTTTTCAAATGCTCTACAGGCAAGATACATCTGACTATACTTTAAATTATATCTGAAATGAAATAAGATTATTTTTAAAAATTAATTTATATCCGTAAATTTATAATTCTATTTTCTTTAACAGTATGAGAATGTTTAATTTTTGTGTTAGGCATTGAAAGAATGCAACCAGTAGTTGGCAGCATACACCAAGTAAAATGTCCAATAAACCTTTAATTATTTTCAGCAAAGGCAAACCATAATCCTTGTTGAAATCAAATTATATGTTAGCTGTTTAATTACATTAATAGAATTGCATCAGAGTTGGAAGGGCCAAATTTCAACTCAGAGGCAGTCTTTCACTGGCCTCAAACAGCAGTGATTATACACCAAAAATTTTTTATGCGACCAGTTAAGGACTGTTAATATTAAAAGCATTTTATGACATAAGTACACACACCCACACACTCGTGTGTGCTCACCCATACACACATGTAGTAGAGATTGTTAGCTGTGCATGGTGGGGCACACCTTTAATCCCAGCACTTGGGAGGCAGAGGCAGGAGGATCTCTGTGAGTTCAAGGCCAGCTTGGTCTACAGAGTGAGTTCCAGGACAGCTGGAGCTACAGGGAGACCCTATCTCGAAAAGGCCAA
>VZQC01013712.1:131304-307643 GCA_009823505.1 Rhizomys pruinosus
AAAAAAAAAAAAAAAAAAAAAAAAAGATTGTTAAGTTGACCTGTGGGAAAGAAGTTACATTATTGTTTAATACTCACTGAGAAACACAAAATCATTTCCAAAATTATGTTGCAGGGTTTTTTGCTTTAGCATTATTTTATACAATTAGAATATGTGTTTTTAGTAACTACAAACATCTGAGATCCATTTGCTGGCATCCAACTCCTTTCCCAACCACTTGGCCATATCGAACTGACCATATCTGTCTGTCTCTGAGCTGTTCCCTAATCTGACCCTAATTTGATTATCCCTAATTTATCCCTAATTTATTCTTGACCTGTCCCTTACCAATTTTCCCTTTCTTTTGTAGGATCAAGAGCCAGAGAAGGACACAGGTGCCTGTAGTTTCAGACCAATTTGTTTATTTTGACTCATTATTAAGGACTGTTTGAAATATAAAGAAAAAGATGAAATTATTTCCAAAGTCTTTATTTAAATGAGACACATTTTTTTTAATTTAATAAATTGTAAAAGGCAACCTAATTTAGTGTTTCCCTGCAGGTGTTATCTTCAAATTTTGTAGGTAAACAAGGTTGGATTTGAACTTTCACAGGAGTCCAGTGTTTCTACTTCCAGTGCACTAAAACCAAAGCTTGTATTCCATGCCTTACAGCAAGTGGGCTGGGGAGCTGCACTGAACACAGACCAAAACGCAAATTATGAGACACACGTAGTCAGAAAATCTGTGGGCTGAAAAAAAATATTTTCTTCCAGGGGCCTCTCCCCTTGTACAGCTTTTAATTTAGGAACAAAATCTTGAAGGTGGAGTATTTTTAGAGACCAGAATAACTCTTGATGCCTAGGACCTCTCAATTAACTAATTGATTGTGCACAAATTTTACCCAAAGATTAAAGCAAAGCATTACATCCTAGTCTGGTTTATCAGGACTGGAAAGAACAAATTTTACCATTGCTTTAATTTTTTTAATTAATTAATTTTTTACGTGTATGAATGTACTGTCTGCATGTAGGTTTGTGCACCTGAGTTCTGCAATGCCTCGGAGGTCAGAGGAGGGTGTCAGATTCCCCTGGAACTGGAGTTAAAGAACATTCTCAGCAGCCATGTGGGTGCTGGGGATTGAACCCAGGTCCTCTGCAAGAGCAGATGGCTCTCTAACAGCTAGGCCATCTCTCTGGGCCCTAACATTGCTTTAAACATAACACACAAATTAACACAAGTATGTGACCTTTTAAATCCGGTTTCTAAACTACTAAGAGGTTTGTTAAAAACCTGGTTTCCAAGCTAGTAGAAAAAAGAAAAACTATGGTAATGAGCCCTTCCCTTGGCTGGTTGGCAGCCTGTAGGGAGAGGGCGTGGCCATCTGCTGGACTCTGGCTAGCTGCAGCACTCTGGCTAGCAATAGGGCAGTCCCCAAGTTTGGGATTCCCCAGCTACACTCCCACCATCCCAGGTCTCTCCCAAGGGGCAGCAGAAGGAAACTCCTGAGTCAGTGCTGCCTTCCCAAAATTCCTCCTGCCAGCATTCTGAGCCACAGCAATTCCAAGTGCATCAAACTGCCTCCTAGGGGCTTTTTCATGAGAAACTCCACCCCCATCTCGCTGGCAACTGTGTGCTGGGCAGAGCTCTCCCCAGGCTGTAAGAACAGCCTGCAGAACCCCAGGGCCCCGTGTTCAACTGCAGGCTTCACATCACTGGCACTGTGAGAGGACACAGAACAAGGAACCTTGGATTAGATTAACCAGAGTATTTAAAAACAACTACAGATGGAAAAGTGTAACACAGTTTGATTTTGAAGGCAAGGCTATTTGAAGGCTGGAATTTAAGAGTCCAATTTGCGTTACAGAAGGTGAGGCTCCCTGAGTGAGGCCCAGAGGGGCATTTAGCTGCAGTTAACCAAAGCAAAGACAGTTTTAACAGAAGAGGGGCTGCATACTTAAGCTGTAGCTGGCTTTCCAAAAACTCCCATGCAAGCCAATATCCTGGCAGGCCAATTTGTGGGTGGGGATTTGGTAACCCCACATCCCCAAACGACCAGGAACTGAATGGCTTCCCTTGTTTCCCACTTCTGCAAGCAGCTTGGAGCCAGGGCAGGAATGTCTTATGGTCTGCTTCCCATGCATCAAACCTAGCAAAACTACCAAACCCATAGAACATTAAGAAGAGAAGACTAATAGTGATGAGGCAGAACTGTGGTGTTTGCATCTTACCTTCAGCCCCACATAGCAGCACCATTTGTAGGAACCGTCTCCTACTATGAGCAGATGTAACACAATCCTGTTAAGGGGAAAATGGGTACAGGGACCATCTGAGGCACCCTGGGGATCTGGCAACTCACTGCAGCTGCCAGCTGGTTACTTTCCTAACCCAACCAGAGAGGTACTCCCAAGCCCAGGTCCTTAGCCTGGCAATCAGAAAGCTTTCTGTCTGGCCATATCTACTCACCTGCCCAGAAAATGTTGGCCTCTGGGTAGGCATTTCATCCTGGCAGACTGCTTGGCTCTCTGCAGGCTATAACACTGGCACCTCACTCTCTCCAGAACTAGTGACCTGCTTGGCCTCTACCTAGCCCCTTGTTAGCATACCAGGTTAGGGATCTTATTGATTCCCCTTCTAACCCACTACCACCCAACACTTGAAACTCAGGCTGACTGTGGTGTGTATACTACAGTCTTTTTTCTTCGTTGCTGCATGTTAGGTCTGGCTCAGGGCAAAGCCAAGATGGTATAGACCCGAAAGACCCTCATTTCTTTTCCACTCAGGCCAGATTCCCATGAGACCTCTGGACCTAAGACCCACCTCCAGATCTGAGCCCCTGCCTGGTTTAATTGGCCAAATTCCAATAAGTTGCCATCTACCCTCCCCCCTATAAAAGGCTCTGCCCACCTCTCAGAAGCAAGCTTTCCACAGCCCTCAGGATGGCTGGGGGCCTGTGGATTCACCCGAGAGAGATTGCATTTCCTGGAATAAATGCCTGCGTTTATATACTTTTTTAATTCGGACTGATTAGGCCTTTTCTTAGCATCGGTTATACTTCTCACAGCACACCAGTGAGCTTCTGAAGTTCAAATGTTCAGAACTACCTGGGACATTTTGCCCATCTTGATTGAGTCTGCTTATGGATCTTTGACCCAACAATTCTGAAGAGAAGCCTGAGAATTTACATTTCTAGCAGATGCTGTTGGTGTTGGTTGTGGTTCACACTGTAAAGTCAGCAGTCCCTTGAAAGGGACAGAATTTTGATGTTGAAGGTTTTCTCACACCCAAGAGTTCCTGCTTCTCTAATGGAGGAGTTAAGAGATTCAGCAACTCCTCAAGCTTACATAGACGGGATAAGGACAAGTTGGGGCAAGTTCATAATATTCGTGAGAACACATGCTGAAATCTGGGATGCTGCCCACACCATGTGTGTGTGGGGGGGGCAAGACAATACATACGTCAACTATGTGGAACTGAGAGCTCTCTTGCCATTTCAACACCAGGGGCAGAGGTCCCAGCGTCCTCAAGGGCACTTTGGATTTACATGGGGAGAAGGGAAGCTGCTACTTGGTAACGTTACTTCCATTCACTTTGTAGGCAAGCCTGAGTAAACTGGTTAGATTTCCCTGAACTGTGGTTTGGAGAAACTTTCTTGCAGGTCTTGGGAACCCAGGAGTCAGGGGAGGCAAGATGCCACATGCGTGGGTATTGTTATGCCCTGAATCCAAGACCCTCACAGACCACCAGGAGACGCGACACTGATGCAAAGGCAAAGAATCTTTTAATCAGGCTAGGGTGGGAGGGGTCGGGGGGGTGGGGGGGGTCCCATGCCTTGGCATTACAGCAGGATTTGTGGGCTTGTATACATAGCAAAAGCTCACACGGGGGTAGGTGGGTTTGGCGGGCTTGTAAGAACCCTGAGGGTGGGGATGAAGGGGGACAGGATTCATGGTATATTTCCTGGAATTGTTGGGTTGTCAAAAACATATAGTTCCTGGGATTGTTGGGTTATGTCGAAAACATGCTTATCTGGCCTTTGCACTGACCACTTGTAACAGTTATTTAAAAAACATGTTTATCCTGATCCCTACACAGTCTTCCTGTGTAAGACCCAAATTGAGCCTTACCCTTGAGAGACCCCTGAGTGAGAGACGAGGAGACAAGACTCGCTGCAAAAGCAAGAGGTTTATTCCTCTGGTGCACCAGGATTCACCTGTACAATGGGGAGAGGCAAACCCTGAGCAATCTCTGCATACAGATTTTATACACTTAGAGCAGGGCAGGAATTGAACCCCCATCTCCTGCGTGACAGGCAGGGATACTCAGCATGCTTGGGTCTGCAAATGACTGGGGGCCAGGGCCCTCAGGGTGGTTCTTCCTGGAATTACCCTGTTACCTGCTGACCTAGGGAGGGGTTGCTATTTGCTAACCTAGGAAGGGAAAAGGCTCCAACCCTGATAATTTGGCTTGCAGGCCTTTTATTCAGGGCCTAGGGGAATCTTAGTGGGGTTTGGGTAACTTCTAGCCTTATTGGATAATAGCAGAGTTACAGCTCATGTTTAGGTCAGCCCACCTGCCCCCACATACCAAAGGTTATCTTTAGACACAGTCTTGTGTCAGGAATGGAACCAGGTCTAGGGGAATTTTTCTTTATCGGTTCAGACTGGACCTGTTTCCCAAGCCTAGGATGTATCTGGTGGACTTCAGCCTGGGGGAAAGTGAATGCTTAACCTTTGTCCAGCATAGAAGTCTGGAATCAACTCTTATCTCTTCACCTGCAGCTTTAGTTTTAATCCTGTAGTATGAGTGGAAGTTCCCCCTTTTGTCTAGAATGGAGGCCTTGGTATGGCCAGCAAAATGTTTTTAATTCATTGCCCTTCATTTCCCCATTTCTCTTGTTACTTGAGAGGCCAATCTTGGTCTCTCCTATCTAGCTTAGACAGAAGTGTCCTGGTCTACATCATTATATTGGCCATTTAAGTGGTGTGGATCAAGTATGGTATGATGTGTTTTTAAGGTAATCAGCTGAATTGTCCCCAACCTTTCCCTCATGAAGATGACTAGTCTATTTAGTATGCATAGTCCTAGGGTAAATAATAATAATAGAATGACGATGGGGCCTAATAAGGTTGAGATCCATGTGGTTAGCCATGGTGATTGATTAAATAGACTTTCAAACCATCCTTGACTCTGGTGATTGATTAAATAGACTTTCAAACCATCCTTGACTCTGTTCTCGCTCCCTCTTTCTCTTAGCCAATCCCTCTCTGATACTGGCCATAGAGTCCTTTACTATTCTTGAGTGATCTATGTAGAAACAGCATTTTTCCCCCAAGGCTACACACAGTCCTCCTTGTAAGAACAGTAGGTCTAGGCCTCTGCAGTTCTGTAACACTTCTTCAGCGAGGGAGGTGAGTGACTCCTGGAAGTGGGAAATGGAAGTCTCTAGCCTTTCCAAGTCTGTATCTATAGCTACTCTCAAGCTATTTTAATGCTGACTTTGGGTTGCAAGTGATGCTATTCCAGTACCTGCCCCAGACAACCCTAACCCCAAGACCACACTAAGGGTAATGGCTGTTACTGGCTCTCATTTGGCCCTACTAATCCCTGGCACCTGGTACCTTTGTGTAAACTCTCCCTCAGAATGGTAATTGAGTTGGGGTAATAATTGCACTAATATGCAATACCCTCTGGTGTTTTTGAGGATTGTGGTGTGCACACAGGCTGTGAGGCCTGTGGAGCATGCCCACCAAGAATGGGAGGAAAGTGCCAAGTATTGGCCTGGTTCTTCTACAACCATAGTTTGATTACAGAGGTGTCTAGGTATTTTGGCAGAGGGGCTTTTAATACACAGCCCTACTCCTGTCACTTGAGGACGTGTCAGTCCTTGCTTCTGCCCAGAATTCCTCCTGTATATGTTGGCCTCAGACCCTTTAGTATAGTTTCCTAGGATAGCTATTCCTTCATAATAGGGTGGGGCAGGGTCATAACAGAGCCAGCAAGACTGGGTTAATTCTGGCCTCGTAGCATTTAGGATATGGTAGGAGGTTTCCAATAAGCTGTACAAGGGATGACGACTGGGAGATTCTGGGTCCCCCTCCAGGGCAGCAACAGTGGGAGATTGGGTCCCTGGGGTTGACTCAGTTGGGGCCCTCCTTGTTGGTGGCTTAGCAAGAGTATTATTATTTTCCCTAAGGACAATGTTGGGTCTTATGGAGACTGAAAGAGGGTGCTGGATCTTTAATTGGATGCGGAACAGCTCTCCCCCATCACCTGGTCCACCATAAAGGTTAATGCTCCATAATTTTCCCATTTCCCAATCCATAATCTTTTTCCCTTGGTTAGTGAACTTTATGAGGATGGGATTATGTTGCCCCTTGGTATTCATTCTACAACTCTCTACCATTCTACCATGATTACCTGGTTGGCATGGTGGATCATTTCCAGTCATCTGTACCAGATCCCCAGTGACAGGGGGTGACCAATAAATGTCTCCTGTTCTTACACAGTCCTATGAGGCACAAAAGTAGTCTCCTGCTACTCCGAACTTGTAGTCTCCTACTCCTCCGCACTTATGACTCTATGACTTGTCCTTAGCCCGGTGGCCCGGGCAGACGTAGAAGTAAGCTTTTTTCAGTTTCATAAAACCATACTCACTCAGGGTTGCTTTAGCTATTCGGGGTCTTTTGTTTTTCCATATGAATTTAAGGATTTTTTTTCCAAGTCTGTGAAGAGGTTCATAGGGATTTTGACTGGGATTTCGTTGAATCTGTATATCAATTTGGGTAAAATGGACATTTTTACTATGTTAATTTTCCCAATCCATGAGCATGGGAGGTCTTTCCATCTTTTGATGTCATTTTTGATCTCCTTCTTCAGGGGTTTAAAAGTTTTGTTGTAGAGGTCTTTGGTATCTTTGGTTAGGTTTATTCCCAGATATCTTATTATTTTTGAGGCTATTGTGAGTAGGAAGTTCTTCTTATATTACTATTCTGCAGTAAAGAAAGATGGCATTATGAACTTTGCAGGTAAATGGATGGAGCTCAAAGCCATTATGTTGAATGAAGTAACACAGTCCCAGAAAGACAAATGGAGAATGGTTTCCCTCATTTGTGGATGCTAGCACCAAATCCCCCAGACGAAAGGCAAGCTGAATGACATTATTGTTATATTTTTGTTTATCTGCAAGCAATTATGTTCAATATAATGTGAATCTCTCAACGGGCTCTAGAATCCACCCATCAACAATTCTCAGACTCTGTAATTATGGAATATGGGTGAAGAATATGTATCTGTATTTTAGAGTAATATAAAATTAATGGAGGAAAATATGAATTCCTAAGCATAAAAAAAAAAAAGACTGAGAGGAAGATGCAGGACAGTTATGGCAGAATGCATGTTCTGGGTGGGGTGGGGTGGGGGGGGGGAGGGAAAGGGGAATATGCCAGAACTGAATTGAGAAATGTTGTATGAAATACACACAACATCAATTAAAAAAAATAAACCACTCATACTCAAAGAATAGGTTTGCCAGATCAAATCCTAATTCTGGATACCAAGTATTCATGGGGGTGACCTTCAAGATGGCAACAAGGACTTCCCTTGTGGCTATAGCTGATACCTGCCAGGTAAGATTGAGAGGCTCATGAGGGTTACCTAAGACAGTACCGATCCTTAAAGTCACTAAAGTCACTAGCATTAGGATCGAGACAGTTTGAGTTTGAGTGGATTGTTGCTTCTGCGGACTCTCCATTCCAGTGTCATCAGAGTCAGGTGGTCCTTTTTCCACTGTTAATGGGTCTGCTGGTTTGGCGTGTGAGTGATGTACCCAGGTTGCTATGCCACCAACCTTCAACGCTGTTGGAGTGGCGAGCAGGACGACGAAGGGTCCCTTCCACGGAGGTTCAATGCTCCCCTGGTGAAATCTCTTCATATAAACCCAGTATCCTGGTTGGAACCTGTGCAGCAGGCACTGGAACACGACCTGCCTCATAAAGAGCACGGAGCTTAGGCCAGACCTGGTTATGGGACCACCGTACAGCAGCCACCTGAAGCAATAAGTCCTTGTCATCTAGGGTAGAGATCGCCTCTGACTGCAAGGTGGGGAAAATTGGCGGGAGGTTTCCATACATGATTTCAAAGGAGGTGAGGCCTAACTGATAGGGGGAAATTACTTACTCTAAAAAGGGCAAAGGGGAGGAGCAGCACCCAGTCTCCACCAGTCTCCAGGGCCAATTTAGGCAAGGTCTCTTTTAAAGTTCTATTCATCCTCTCTACCTGTCCTGAGCTCTGGGGGCAGTAAGGACAATGGAGCTTCCAATCTGCCCCAATGAACTTAGCCACGTCCTGACTTACCTGGGCAACAAAGGCAGGTCCGTTATCAGACCAGATTAGGGTGGGGAAGCCATATCTGGGTAGAATTTCTTCAAGAAGCTTCTTTGCCACTATTTTAGCTGTCTCTGTTTTCGTAGGGAATGCTTCAGTCCACCCTGAAAAAGTGTCCATAAAAACTAGAAGATATTTATACCCATACTATCCAGGTTTTATTTCTGTGAAGTCCACTTCCCAGTAAACCCTGGGGCACATACAATGCTCCCGGGATCCCATACTTTTGTCTCCACTTTGTGCATTGGTTAATTGTCATGCTTTACAGGCCCTGACAGTTTCCTCAATGACCTGCCCTTGCATTTCTAAAAGTCATCCTAGAGCTGCATACTGCATCCCTCAATCTTCTGCTTCCCCATATATGTGGCCTGATGGATTTTGAAAATCAGTCTCTTGGCCAGAGGCATGGGGAGTACTAGCTTCCCATCTGCTGTGTGCCACCATCCTTCAGAAAACTGGCTTAGGGGCAAGTTCTTAGCCCACTTGCAGTCCTCCTGAGTGTAGGATGGTTTGTCCGCAGTGTTGGGCCTGGCGGCTCTGGTAGGTTTAGTGCTAGAACCTGGGTATCAGGAATCATCTGGGCTACTTCTCTGGCTGCCTTGTCGGCCAGGCGATTCCTCTCCATGGCGCGGGATTGGCCTTGTTTTTGGTGGCCTGAACAGTGAATGATTGCCACCTGGCGGGGAATATTGCCCCATGCACATGAGCAGTAGCAAAGGCATATGGACTGTCAGTGTATATATTAACAGTTTGATCTTTCCCCATAATCAATGCCTGAGTCAATGCAATTAGTTCAGCTCTTTGTGTTGAGGTTCCAGATGGTAAGGCTAACGACCAGATTACCTGGGTGGCTGTGGTTACTGCTGCCCCTGCTTTCTGCATGCCATTCTGTACAAAACTGCTCCCGTCTGTATACCAAGTTTGGCTAGCCTTGGCGATTGGCTCATCTTGTAGGTCAGGCCTTATACTGTGAACTTGGGCCAGGATGTCCTTGCAGTCATGCATTGGCCCGGTTGGGTAGAAGCATAGCCAGATTCAGGGACATTGGTGACTGAAATTTTATTTCCCCAGGGTTCATTAATAAAGATTGGAAGTGGGTCACTCGGGCATTACTGAGCCATCAGTCACGCAGCTGCTTGAGGACCCCTTCGATGGCATGCAGGGTGGTTATTACCAAATTCTGCCCCAAAGTTAATTTATCAGCATCTTTTAATAAGAATGCCATGGCTGAGGCTGTCTGCAGGCACGGGGGCCAATCTGATGCCACCAGGTCCTGTTTCTTGGATAGATAAGCCACCAGTCTCTTTCACAGTCCCAAAGTTTGCACCAAGACCCTTTGGCCACCCCTTTGTGCTCATCCATGAGCAGGTGGAATGGCTTAGTAATGTCTGGTAGCCGTAAGGCTGAAGCAGACACTAAGGCCTCCTTCATTCTATCAAAGGCCCGTTGATGTTCATCAGTCCACGAGAAACTTTCAGTCTCCTTGGTGTTGGCACATAGGAGCAGTGACAGTTCTGCAAACCTGAGGATCCACAGTATGCAATACCCAGTGGCCCCCGAGAATTCCCTCACCTGTCGAGGGGTCTTTGGGAAGGGAATATTGAGGATAGTCTCCTTCCTAGCAGCCGATAGCCAGCGTTGACCCTCTTTTAGGACATCCCCCAGGTATGTTACCTCCATCCTGCAGCGTTGCGCCTTCTTGGTGGAAACCCAATATATATCCTGGGGTAATCTAGTCCAGGTCAACTGTCCACTTATCCCCTCATCCGGTCTGACCCCTCAAAGGTGAAGTACTCCTGGCTTCTGGGGGCCAAGGGGAAGCTGAAGAAGGCATCCTTCAAGTCCAGTACTGACTACCAAATATGGGTTGGGGTTAGCGTGCTCAGGAGAGTGTATGGGTTGGGGACAGTCGGGTGTATGTCTGTCACTCTCTTGTTTACTTCTTTCAAGTCCTGAACTGCTCAGTAGTCTGATGAGTTGGGCTTCTTGACTGGCAGCAGCGTGGTGTTCCAGGCTGACCCGCATTGCCTCAGTACCACTTCAGCCAGGAGCTTACATATGTGGGAGCTTATGCCTGGCCTCTAGTGGCATGGGGTACTGCCTCACTCAGGCGGGATCCACTCCAAGTTTGAGTTCCACATACACCAGAGTCCTGTGTTTAGCCAACCCCATCCCTCCAGTCTCAGCCTAGGCTAGAGGGTAGTCTTTTAGCCATTGTTGCATGTCATCCCTATTAGTGACAGGGGTTTCATGGAAGCAATATTCAGTCTCTGAGGGGCAATCAAAGTCAGAACCTGGATGGGCTTGCCCATACAGTCCAGGATGTGGGCCCCTTTTTGGTCAAAATGAATCTGGGCTCTCATTTTAGCTAATAAATTCCTGCCTAACAGTGGATAGGGGCATTCTGGCAGTACCATAAAGGAATGAGTCACTTGTCCTATTCCCAAATCCACTGTCCACTTGGTAGTCCATGAGCAGAGTCTAGCCCCTGTTGCCACTTGGATCCAAGTTTTCTTTGACGTCATAGGCCCATCAGCTCTAGTGAGCACAGAATGTTGTGCACCAGTATCAACATGAAATCTCATGGGTCACCCCTCCACTTTAAGCGTTACCCTGGGCTCGGGGAGGGGGTCTGAACCCCGACCTCCTCAGTCCTCCTCTTCCATAACCAGAACCCTGACCAGAGACTTTTTCTTAGGGCACTCTCTGGCCCAGTGTCCCTCCTCCTTACAATAGGCACATTGGTTTTTACCCAAGGGGGGATTCTGACCTCTCCTATTTTCTCCTACAGCAATATCTGGTAGCTGAGGCCACCTTTCCTGACAATCAGGGATGCTACTGGTCAGTAACACCTTGGCAAGGTCATGGTTCAGCGCTTTCCCCATCTTTAGTTGCTTTTCCTCCATGGTGTCCAGGCCATTGTAGACCTCTTTGATTTCTAGCAGGTCTTGCAAAGACTTCTCTCCTAGCCTGACTTGCCTCTGCAGTTTCTTTCTAATATCTGGTGCTGATTAAAAAAGGCCAAGGCTACCGTCCGAGTTTTCCTCCTGCTCTGGATCTATATGAGTGTACCTCCAGAAGGCCTCTATGATATACTCAAGAAAACTAGCCGGGCTTTCATCAAGCATCTGTCTAATGTCATACACTTTGGCCAAATTGGTGGACTGCCAGGGGTGGCTGCCTTGAGACCTGCCATCAGAGCTCGGTGGTAACCTTGGAGCTGCCCCTTACCTTCTGCCATATCATAGTCCCATGTTGGTCTCTTAAGGGGGAATCCCTCATCTATGAGGGTGGGGTTTTGGGTCGGGGTCCCATTATCCCCTGGAATACTCTTCTGGTTTTCCGGGATAATTCTCTCTCACTCCTCTGTGGTAAAAAGGACCTGTAAAAGCTGCTGGCAGTCATCCCAGGTGGGCTGGTAGGTAAAAAGAACAGTATGTAACAGAACAATAAGGTGCTTAGGGTTCTCAGAGAACTTGTTGTTCTGGGTCTTCTGTTGTACAAATCAGAGGTTTCAAAGGGCCAGTAATGATTGGGTTGGTTCCTGGCTTGATCAACAGGTCCTGCCGCCTGTAGGGGCAGTGTTCTAGTTTCTCTTCCATTGCTTTGACAAAACGCTCTGACCGACACCAACTTGGGGAGGAAAGGGTTTATTCAGCTCACATTTCCTGAGTCACAGTTCATCACTTAGGGAGCCCAAGGCAGGAACTCAGGGCAGGAACCTGGAGGCAGGAGTTGAAGCACAGGCCATGGAGGAATGCTGTTCACTGGCTTGCTCCCCTGGCCCATGCCCAGCCTGCCCTCTTATATGGTACACAACAACCTGCCCAGGGTGGCACCACCCATAGTGGGCTGGGCACTCCCACATTGCTCAGCAATCAAGACAATACTCCACAGACGTGGCCACAGGCCAGTCCAATGGAGCCAATTCCCCAGTTGAGGCTCCCTCAACCCAGGTGTGTCAAGTTGACACCAAAACTATCCAGGACAGGCTGGATGGTCAAATCAGCAACAGGGTGTTGTTCCGGCTTCACAGCTCGGAGGCTGCAGGTTTTCCCCATATGTCCGTCTTGGTTATGAGGGGTGGGGGTGGTCGGGGTTGCTTCACGGAGGTCCTGCCTGGGCACTGCAGGTCTGTAGGGAGGGGGTGGAAAGAGGATATCCTCGGGGGTACTGTCCTGCTAGACAGGGTAGAGGGGGTTCGATGGAGAGTGGGCCTTAGGAGGGTCCCGATCGATCTCTGACAGCCAAGATCGAGGACTCAGGCTCCTCTGAGGCAGGAGGTTGAGGAGGAGCTAACGGGGAAGAGAGAGGATTAGAAATGGGGGGTGGGGTTAGTGGTGGGGCTAGAAGTGGGAAGCAGTGGGAGAAATGGCTTGATCCAGGGAAAGGGTCTGGTGACCAAAGTCTTCCAGACCAACATGTAAGTAATCTGATCTGGGCTCTTGTGCTGCTGCTGACAGATCTCATCCTCCACCTGAGCAATCGAAGGAAAGTGAAAAGAGCACTCTGCTGGCCAACCGACCCTAAATAAGGGCCACTCCTCTCTACAAAAGCCAGCCATCTTTCCTTTTCTAACATCCACTGACACGTACTGGGCTCGATTCTTCAGATCCTTAAAATGGAGAACCAGTTCAAGGGTGTAGAGGCAGTCTGTCCCATATAGGCCATGTCTGTCAGAATCAAAGTCCCAAACACACTCAGGCAGACTAAAGCACACAGGGAAACAATAGCACCACATGCTCTCCGTTTGGTCCTAGACTCACACAGAATGGAAAATCAAGCACTCAGAGCAGGATGACAGTGGCACGGGGGTGGGGGTGGGGGATGAAAGTGATCAGGAGAAACACAGAGAAAGCAGAAGTCCTCCTCGCTTTTGCCCTCCTGAAAGGAAACCTGACCAGCAGGAATCTCTCCAGCCCTAACCTGAGGGGTGGGAATCTCACCTGTCCCTAGCCTGCAGCCTGAACCTGCCTCCCCTCCAGGGGCGTACACTCTTGGTTCAAGTTGGTTGCTGAAACAGACGCTTAGGCTGAAGTTCCTAACAGAAGGACAGGGGAGAGGGGAGGGAGTGTAGAGACAGACAGGACAGACAAAGACACTTACCAGCCAGCTTAGACTCTCTAGGTCCCAGGTCCTGGGGGACTGGGGGATCCTGGAGAGCTCCCAATTGTTATGCCCTGAATCCAAGACCCACACAGACCACTAGGAGATGCTACATGATGCAAAGGCAGAGAATCTTTTAATCAGCAAACTCGAGCCCAGGCTGTTCCCATACCTGCAGCAGGACTAAGGAGAGCCCTGAGACTCCTTATAGGCACTTTTTTTAAAAAGGAAAAAAATCACAAGCAGGGGTTTTCCATAGCTTGGCATTACAGGATTGGTGGGCTTGTGTAACTCAGCAAAAGTGTGTGCAGAGGTAGGCTGTGGGTTTGGTGGGCTTGTAAGAGCCCTGAGGGCAGGGGTGAAGGGGGACAGGATTCAAGGTATAGTTCCTGGGATTGTTGGGTTGTCAAAAACATCCTTATCTGGCCTTTGCACTGACCACTTGCAACAGCTATTTCAAAAACATGTTTATCCTAATCCCTAAACAGTCTTCCTACAGCTTTATTTTTAACCCTGTAGTATGGGTGACAGTTCCACCTTTTGTCTAGAATGGAGGCCGTGGTATGGTAACCAAAATATGTTTTTAACTCATTGCCCTTCAGTATCTCCTGGGTGGAATTTTAATTACAACACCAACCCACTAATAGCACATAGTGTCTGTCTTGGTAACCTAAGTACTTACTGTTTTTTTTTTCCCAATAAAATGCATTAAGGATTAGAACACATTTTTGACTGGCAATAAATGGAAAGAAGTTCATTTTAGTGAAAACAAGATAAGGCAAAAGCAGAAAGAAAAGATAAAAAATAGATTTGAGTGTAACTTATATAAAAACTCTGTAGTTTATGCAGCACAAACTTTTATTTTTAATAAAATTTCACCATGTTGCAGATGTCAGTTGGTCTATGATGGACTTTAGAACTATGAAAACTAGAAAACTTTTTTATCTGTGATTAAAGGTATGCCTCCATCACACTCAATGAAAACTAGACAACTAATGAAAAACATTCTTTTTCTTCCTCTGTGAAGTTCTTTCTTCAAGGCTTTCTGACTATAGGTAGAAAAGAAAAAGAGATGACTAAGATTGGTAAACCATTAAAACTCATTTCTGAAATCTACCCAACTTTCTGTATAACCATTGCCATTCAACATGGAAAAATTAAATCACTTCCTTGTTGTCAAAAACAGACTCGTAGCTATTAGAATGCTTGAATCTGATGATTTCAATAATACAATCACATCAAATTCTACGAAACATTACAATGGGCTTTTTCTTTCTCTCAAGTGCTTCTTTGTGAACAAAATTTTCTGCCTGTATTTTTTAATCACCTCTATATATTCCCTTAACCTCCCAGGTACCCAGGTTTTCCTCTCTTCAAGATGACAATGACGGTGTTATCAGATGTCTAGAGAGGAAAATTCTGAAAGCCAGAAGAGGCAAGCAGATACTGGAATTGAATACTCCATTTCCAATTCAGGAATAAAATAATCTAATTTTCGTTTTAGTTGCATGCTGTATGAAATACAAAAAATCAAAACTAAACTGATATTTGTGTACAGATCATTAAGTACGGTCTCATTTGAAACCCATGAATTTTTCCAATTTTCTGAATTCCTCTCAAAAGCATCACAGTAACAACAGATTAACACTTCTATGGTCATGCAAAGAAGGCAGAACTTCTCTTGGTGGTGGTTTACTGGTTTCTACTACCAGGTGTGACAAATTCCCATCTGTAGTAATTTTGTAGCCATAAAATAAAGGACATGAAGCTAGAAATGCATTGATTTTTTTAAGCATATGAACATATTACAAACAATAAAACTGTTGATTAAAATAAAAGTTGAATAATATTTTTAAAATATTTCCTGACAATAATTAAAAATATGAAGCTGGGACTAAGACAGCTCAGGGGTTAAGAGCACTGGCTCTCTTGTGAAGGACTGGAGTTAGATTCCCGGGATCCATATGTCAGCTAACAAGCATCTATAACTCCAGTTCCAGGGGATCAGAAACCTCTTCTGACCTCTGCAGGCACTATGTAAGTACATGGGTGTACTTACATGCATGCAGGAAATACATTCATATACATAAAATAAAAATACTAAAAATTATTTTTAAAACAAAAATGAGGCTGGGGCTGGAGTGATGGCTCAGCAGTTAAGAGCACTGAATTTTGTGGAGGACTTTCTCTGTAGTCCTCCTCATCCCTGTGGTTTCTGCTTGTAGAGTGCCTTAGCACAGCAACGGCCTGGATGGCTGCAGGCTCAAGCCCCCGTTGGGAGTTGAAGCCTTCCCCACCTCTCCTGGGGCACATGGAAAGCTGCGGTCCTTGAGACACCATGGTGTCCATCTGATTATGTGGGCTGACCCCTGGTTCAGGCGGTAGTGGGAGTGCCCTGCCATGTCCAGCAGTCCAGAGCCCAGGCCTCTCTGGGTAGTGTTGCATGCATATGGGGAAGTCAGAAGTGGGGGCGGGGTTTCCTCCTCCATCCCTCTCCCTACACACAGGCCTCTCTGGGTCCTGTTGCATGCATGTGAGGAAGTCAGGATGTGGGAAGTTCTCTCCTCCATTCCTCTCAGTACACCTCCACTGGCTCCCTCCAGATTGCTGGAACATCTTCCTGAGGACCTGGGTTCCGATCTCAGCACCACATCGTGGCTAACAACCAGCTATAAATCCATTTCCAGGTGCATCCAATGCCCTCCTCTGTCCTCTGTGGGCCTTGCATGACACAGGTGCACTTACACATGCACACATTACATTCATACACATAAATAATAAATAAAAGTCTTTCTAAAAACAGGAAGTTGTCAGTAATGGTAGCATGTCAGAAATGCCTACTTGGTAGTTATAACTGCAAAGCAGTACCTGCATTTCTAGAATTTTTTATTTATTATTTTTATGTGTATGAGTGTACTGTCTGCATGTAGGTTGCTGCACCCTTGTCTTGCAATGCCATGGAGATCAGAAGAGGGTGTCGGATTCCCCTGGAACTGGAGTTCAAGACAGTTCTTAGCCACCATGTGGGTGCTGGGAATTGAACACAAGTCCTCTGCAAGAGCAGTTGGTACAATACCTGCATTTCCTTTCTTTGAATACCTGCATTTTTAAAAGAAGTTGCTGTCTGGAGAGTCTGGGCTCTTCTTGAGATCCTGTTCCATTCTTCCTCCTTCACCATCTTCTTCTTCCTCCTCCTCTCCTGCAGCTGCTTCACCCCCTCAGCATTATTTCCAAACACACATGCAGCTGCCTCCTTAGGTACTTGCAGGCCATCGAGGTCACGAAGGAAGCTAGCCAGCTTACTCTTCAATTGTTCCTTGAGGATTTCATTTTCAAGATTACCTGGAGAGTTGAAGGGTTTGAGAAAAAAAAGTTTATCTTGGCAGTTTTCTGACTGGCTTTACCCACATTTTTATGGCCCTGAACCATTGTCATGCAGATAAGTCTTCATGGTCACAGTTTCCCACTTTTGCACCAGTATTATTTACAGCACATGGGACAGGAGGGGATCAAATTCTCAAGTATGATTTTTTGTTAAATTTTTAATAGAACCTCACCTAAAAAGTATTAATTTACCTTATAAACAAATTTCATGGTGAGTTTATTAGTAGCTCAGTTCCTGAAAATTTAACTTTTATATAATTTTAGTGTTCTAGAACCAGCTGATAATTTTTCATTGTCATCCTACTTTGGATTACTTGTGCATTTTCAGGAATCAAATTAAATGAATGATGTTATTTATTTGATGCTTGCTTTTAGGTTGTCTTTTTGTTTATTCACAAGCTCCTCCCACTGAGGTCCATGTTCCATGGGCTTACAAACTCTATTATCTACCCTTGATTTCTTAGCAAACATAGGTTGACAGGAGGCAACACTTTTCTGCACAGTACAGGGTCTTCATCAAATGGGGCTTCTACTTGGTCTCACTGCACTCTGAGTTTTCAGAGTCCAGACTACTGCTTAATTAGAATGGGAAAGCGCTGAGTGTGGCCTGCATCAGGGCTTGATGTTGCAATAGAGTCAATGACCAGAGCATTGCCACTATTCTAAACCTTGGCATCAAGGGCCCACAGCCCCAGTTGGCTGGATTGAGCTACCTGTAGATGCCTGGCTCTCTCCAGAATTCAGCTTCTGCCACCCACTTCTCTGCATCCTAGAATACAGCTCTGTCTGCAGAGTCCTTGGCCACACAGTCTTGGGATCCCACTACTAGTCATCCTCCTGGCCCCAGGATGGCTCCTGGAGCTACCCATTCCAGTGCATAGTATCCTACGAGGATCCCTATGAAGGTCCCAGGAGGGAGGGATGAAAAAAAGGGGAGTGCACAGAGGGTGAGGGATAAACAGTGAAGGAGGTAGGAAGAGAGGCCTGTAATCAGACAAGGGGTTTAAAGGAAAAGGGGAGAGGAGGGAGAAGGGTAGGGTTCAGGAGAGAGGGGGAGAGGGAGGGAACAGAGAATGAGGAAGATAAGGGAGGGTGAGGGTGAGGTGGGTAGGAAAGAGAGAATGGAGCTGAGGAGAAGGGAAAGAGAGAGAGAATGAAGGAGAAATGAGGATGGAAGACTAGGGAGGGGAGTGGAAAGAGATTTGGAGCCTTGGGAAGACAAGGGGTGCAGGTAAGTGGAGGGAGGGGGGAATGAGCAGGAACGAGGTAGGAAGAGGGAATGGGAAAGTGAGCTGGGAAGAGAGGGAAGGTATGAAGGGAATTGAGGAGGGATGGGGGTAAGGAAATAAAGGAGAGAAGGAGATATGAGGAGAGCAGGGGGATAGGGAAGGAGGAATGAGGAGAGAGGTGGAAGGAGGGAGAAATGAGAAAAGGGGGAGGGGAGAGACAGAATGGGGGTGGGGAAAGGGGAAGTGGGGTAGAGTGATGTGGGGAGGCAAAGAATGTGGGGAGAGAAAGAATGTGGGGAGAGAGGTAAGGGAGAATGAGAAAGGAGGGATTCGGGGAGGGAGGATTGTTTGGGGGATTAGGAAGGAGGTTAGAGAGAAAAGTATGGAGAGGGAAGGAAGGTTGGGAAGAGTTGGGAGGTAAATAGAGGGGAAGAGAAGAGAAAGGATGACTTGAGCAGGTATGATAAAAAGGAACCCAGGGTGAGTGGGAGAGGGGTAGTGTGACAACAAGTGGGAAGGGAGGGGAAGGAGCTGTAAGGAGGAAGAAGAGAGGGGAAGGAGACAAGGGGCAAGGAGGGGGAAAGTGTGGATAGAGGGTTGTGCGTAGGGGAGTGAACAGGGAATGAGGGAATGAGGGGTGTGGTGAGGAAAGTAGTTTGGGGAGGGAGGGGGAGCAGGAGGGTAGATGAAATAAATGGGTAATGGGCAGGGAGAGGTGAGAAGAGATTGGTAGAGGGGAGGGAATGGAAAATGGAGTGTACGGAGGTAATGA
The DNA here is from genome assembly GCA_009823505.1 of Rhizomys pruinosus. Classification (NCBI taxonomy): domain Eukaryota; kingdom Metazoa; phylum Chordata; class Mammalia; order Rodentia; family Spalacidae; genus Rhizomys; species Rhizomys pruinosus. The sequence goes on from VZQC01013712.1 coordinate 150,158, forward strand.
AATGGAGATGAAGGGTGTATAGGGAAGAAGAGAGCCTCTGAGGAAGGATTAGAAGAATGGAGGAGAGAAGGGGTGAGCATGAAGGTGTGGAAAGATGGATGTGAGGAGGGAGAGTATATGGGGGAGGGAGAAGAGAATGAGGGGATGATTAGGGAAAGGATTTGGGGAGGGAGGACTCCAGTGGGGTGAGGCAGAATGAAAAGGAAATTATGAGGAATGTAGAGGGAGAGGTGCTGGTGATCAAGGCGGTGTGTGGAAGAAATGTGATATAGAAGGGACGAAGGGAGTATAAAGAGAAAGGGGGACAGCCAGGCCACAAACCTTCCATGCACAGTCTCCAAGGTGGGTTTTCTGGCATGCAGGCCTGTGCAGGCCCATCCAGGCACCCATGCCCAATGCTAGAACCACAGACAGGAACTGTGTGTGGGGATAAAAGGACAGTACAGTCAGGCCCCACACACTGCGTGCCCAGTTGCCCAGGTGGGGTATGGCATATGAGCCAAAAGAGCACCACCCCAACTTATCAGTGGAACAATTAACCAGGAAGATTTCACAATCTTAAATGTTTATGCACCAAACTCTGGTGCACCAAACTTTATAAATACAACACTTCAGGACCTCAAGACACAGATTATTCCCAGCATGGTAATAGTGGGGGACTTCAATACCCTACTGAGCCCCCTGTTTAGGTCAACTGGACAAAAAATAAACAGAGAAACATCAGAACTGAACAATACAATACACCAAATGGACCTCACAGATAGCTACAGAATATTCCACCCGAAGACCAGAGAATATGCTTTCTACTCAGCACCCAAAAGAATGTCTTCCAAAATCAACCACATACTGGGACACAAAAGAAACCTCAACAAATACAAAATGAAATGATTCCATGCATTCTATCAGACCACAGTGGAACAAAGCTCAATATTAACGCCAGAGTAAGCCCTACTAACTGTAAGAACACATGGAGACTAAACAACACAATCCTGAAAAATGAGTGGGTCATGGAAGAAATAAAGAATGAAATAAAAACATTCCTGGAACTAAACGAAAATGACAATACAGCACAGCAAAACCTGTGGGATACATCAAAGTCAGTCCTAAGAGGGAAATTTATAGCTGTAACTGCCCACATTTAAAACAAACAAACAAACAAACAAACAAACAAACAAAAACAGAAAGACAGCCGGGTGTGGTGGTGCACAGCTTTAATCCTAGCCATTGGGAAGCAGAGGCAGGCAGATCTTTGTGAGTTCATGGCCAGCCTGTCTACAGAGTGAGTTCCAGGACAGCTGGGGCTATAGGGAGACCCTGCCTCGAAAAGACCAAAAAAGAGTTTACATTTTAAAAAGAAAAAAATAAACAGAAAGAGTAGAAATAAAGGATCTAACACTGCAGCTAAAAACACCCGAGAGACAACAACAAATGAACCCTAAACCCAAAAGACAAGAAGAAATAACAAAAATCACAGCAGAAATCAATGAAATAGAAACAAAGAAAACATTACAAAAGAATCAATGAATCCAAAAGCTGGTTCCTTGAAAAGATAAACAAAATATACAGAACTCTAGTCCAGTTACTCAAAAGAAACAAAGAGCAACTCCAAATCAATAGCATTCATGATGAAAGGGGAAACATCACAACAGATAAAGAAAATATCCAGACGATCATATGAGAATACTTCAAAAACCTATATTCTACTAAATTTGAAAACCTAAGAGAAATGGATGAATATCTGAAATCCTGGGATTCACCAAAGCTTAAACAAAAAAGATATTCAGCTTAAAAAGACCCATAAAAAAAAAAAAAAAAAAAAAAAAAAAAAAAAAAAAAAAAAAAAAAAAAAAAAAAAGACTACAAAAAAAAAAAAAAAAAAAGCCCAGGCCCAGATGGTTTCACACCAAAATTCTAGAAAACATTTAAAGAGGTCTTACAACCATTACTCCTCAAACTTTTCAGAAGGATCCAAACAGAGGGAAATATCCCAAATTCCTTCTATGAAGCCAGCATCTCTCTAATACCAAAACCAGGTAAAGACACAAACAAGAAAGAAAACTATAGACCCTTATCATTAATGAACACAGATGCAAAAATTCTCAACAAAATACTTTCAAATTGCATACAGACCCACATCAAAAAGATCATCCATCTTGACCAGGTTGGATTCATACCAGAGATGCAGGGATGGTTCAACATACATAAATCAATAAATATCATAAAACACACAAATGGACTGAAAGACAAAAACTACATGATCATCTCAATTGATGCAGAAAAAGCTTTCAACAATATCCAGTATCCCTTCATGCTTAAAGTCCTAGAGGGAATTGGACTGGAGGGATCATTCCTCAATGTAATCAAAGCTATGTACAAGAAACTCACAGCCAACATCATCCTCAATGGAGAAAGTTTGGAAGCATTCCCCTTAAAGGCAGGAACACTGTAAAGCTGTCACTATCATCACTCCTGTTCAATATAGTGCTTGAAATGCTTGATAGAGCAATAAGGAGAGAAAGCAAAATTAAAGGAGTACTAATCAGAAAAGAGGAAGTAAAACTATCCCTTTTTGCAGATGATATGATAATTTACCTAAGGGATGCTAAAAATTCCACCAGAAAACTCTTAGAAATGATTAAAACTTTCAGTAAAGTTGGGGCTGGAGAGATAGCTTAGTGGTTAAGAGCACCAACTGCTCTTGCAGAGGACCCGGGTTCGATCCCTAGCACCCACATGACAGCTAAGAACCATCTGTAACTCCAATTCTAGGAGAACTCCAGTTCCAGGGGGAATCCAAGACCCTCTTCCGACCTCCGAGGCATTGCACTACACGGGTGAACAAACCTACATGCAGACAGTACATTCATACACATACAAAAAAAAAAACTTTCAGTAAAGTAGCAGGATACAAAATAAACCTAGAAAAATCAATAGCCTTTCTTTAAGCCAATAATAAGCAACTGGAGAAGGAATATAAGGAGACCTTCTCAATCACAGTAGCCTCAAAAGAAATAAAATATCTAGGAATAAACCTAATCAAAGACACCAAAGACCTTTACAACAAAAATTTTAAAACCCTGAAGAAGGAGATTGAAAATGACATCAAAAGATGGAAAGACCTCCCATGCTGTGGATTGGAAAAAATAATATAGTAAAAATGTCCATTCTACCCAAATTAATATACAGATTCAATGCAATCCCAATCAAAATCCCCATGAGCTTTTTCACAGACTTAGAAAAAAATCCTTAAGTTCATATGGAAAAACAAAAGACCACGAATAGCTAAAGAAACGCTGAGTGAAAAGTGCAATACTGGGGGGATTACATTACCAGACTTCAAGCTATATTACAGGGCTATAGTCATAAAGACACCCTGGTACTGGCAAAAATCAAACACACACACACACACACACACACACACACACACACACACACACACAAAACAAAACAAAACAAAACAAAAAAACAGAATCATTGACCAATGGAAAAAAATTGAAGATCCAAACTTGAGCTCATATAACTTCAGCCACCTCATATTTGACAAAGAGGCCAAAAGCTCAATGGAGGAAAGATAACATCTTCAGCAAATGGTGCTGGCAAAACTGGATCACCATTTGTAGAAGAACAAAATTAAACCCTTTCCTCTCTCCCTGTAAAAAAATAAGTGGATCAAATATCTCTGAAACCCTGAAGGTGATAGAAGAAAAAGTCAGCAGCAACTTATAAGACATAGGTGTAGGAAAAAAGATGAGGGGGAGTGGAAATGACAGAGTTAGGGAGAAGGTTGAGTAATAGGTTGGCGTCAGAGGAGGGTGGGGGGTGGAGGGAAATGAAAGGAAGGGGCTATCAAGACAGAGTGGTGTTTGAGAAAAGGATTGCAGAGGATGGGGTGCGACAAAGTAGGAATGAAGAGAGAAGGGGTTGGGGAGGAGATGAGTAGGGAGGGAGAGGTTAGTAGAGATGGTGAGAATGGCTGGAAGATTAAGTGTGGGGGAGGTGCTGTGGAGGGGAAGAAAATGCACCTGAGGATTTTTTTTTTACAACAGATATGGGAGAGATTTGGGAAAGGAAAGATTTGGGGAGGGAGGACTGTGGGGTGGGGGAAGGTATAAAGAAAGGGAAATTAGGGGGAAGGGTAGAAGGAGAGGTATTGAGGATCTAGGGGGTATGGGGAAGAAATACATTTTTTTTTTTGGTATTTTTGAGACAGGGTCTCCCTTCAGTCCCAGCTGGCCTGGAGCTCAGTAGGTAGACCAGGCTGGCCTTGAACTCAGAGATCCACCTGCCTCTGCCTCCTGAGTGCTAGGATTAAAGGCATGCACAATAAATAAATAAATAAATAAATAAATAAATAAATAAATAATAAAAATAAAAAAGAAACACATTTAAAATAAACCCACCCAAAATCTAGAGTAAGGACCGTGGGTTACTCACAGGCACCTGAGGATCCAGCAACCTCCTCTATCTTGTTATCTCCATTTTCTGCATTGGGATCCTCTGTTTTCAATGCTTTGTTCTTGTTCACTCCCAGGCGCTGCTGGTATTGATGGTACTGTGGAAACAGCTGGCAGTCCTGGAACCACTGGCACCACGGGGAGTGCAGGTACTTGTTGAAGGTGACTTCATCATCGTCGTCGTCATCATCATCATCATCATCATCATCATCTTCTGTGGACGAATTCCTGGACTGCTCCGCCATCCAGGCTATATCCCGCTCGTACTGCTTCTGCTCCTCCTCCTCCTCTAACTCTTCCTCTTCTTCACAAACAACATTTATGACTTCCTGGAAAGCCAGGTAGCCAGTGGCGGAGACCGCAACAGTCAGCCACCCCAGAGACCTTAGGAATTCTGCTGCAAATTCCTGGTCCAATTCCCTCTCTCCATTTCCATCTGTATCACGTGAGCCACTTAAGCCACAATCTTTGCTGTTTTTGGACATGGTGCAGGGGCTACAGAGGACAAGAGCTTTTCAGATTGCACCCTCCAAAGAAAACAACTACAAAGAAAATGGAACCCAGTCTGCGACGCTGGCTTTTTTCTCTGGACCTGCACAGTGGGAAAGTCCCGCCTGCTGGGCGGGACAATCACTGGATTCTGCTTCCTAGAGGGCAATCTTGTAGGAAAAGGACACTGAGACTGCGCAGGAAGGGTGGAGTGATCCCTGGATTATTTTCTCATGCAGAAGGAGATGAAGTGAGAAATTCAAAGATTGACTAGGGATGTAGGCGGGACCTGCAAAGGCTACCAATTGCTCTTGTCTTTCCATGAGTGCTATAAGCTCATTGGCTGAGAAATAAGCATCTGGAAGCCTAGCAGCCAATGAATGATCATAGTCCTTACAATTCCAGTAAAAAAGTCTTTGGGGAGGTAACAAGTTCTTTTTTTAAAATTTTTTAAATTTATTATTTTTTATGTGTATGAGTGTACTGTCTGCATATAGGTTGGTGCACCTGTGTTGTGCAATGCTGCGGAGGTCAGAAGAGGGCGTCGGATTCCCCTGGAACTGGAGTTCAAGAGGGTTCTTAGCCCCCATGTGGTTGCTGGGAATCAAACCCTGGTCCTCTGCAAGAGCACTAGGCACTCTTAACCGCTGAGCCATCTCTCCAGCTCCACGAGTTCTTTTAATTAGACCTTTTTTAAAAAAAAATATTTTTATGTGTATGAGTGTACTGTCTGCATGTAGGTTGGTGCACCCATGTTGGGCAATGCCATGGAAGTCAGAAGAGGGTGTTGGATTCCTCTGGAACTGAAGTTAAAGATGGTTCTTAGCCGCCATGTGGGTGCTGGGAATTGAATCCCGATCCTCTGCAAGAGCAGTCGGTTCTGTTAACTGCTGAGCCATCATGTTTGCATATTCCAGTTCCATAGGTATAGGGACTGGCTTCTTCCCAAAGTTCCCTAAGTGAACACTTTGGAGCAGTAGGGACATGTAATTAAAATGAGAAAACATGGATAACTTTCAAAGTCCTCAGATTTCTCCAAAAAAGAATGGTCATTTAGACATATTCCTTTACTCAGGACACTTAAGGTCGCGTCTTGCAGGTATGTGGCTGGAGAGATGCACAAGTCAGGAGATTTCAGGAGGGATGAGCATGGTGGAAAAGTCTGTAAGATAAGTAGTCTCCCTGGGGAACACTAACAGGAAAGTTTGCTGTCATGTCAATGTGCTTGGATGCTAGTGACTTTGGAGGGGGCCATATTCAGGGTGGAGTGATTTTCAAATAAGAGTATCAATGGGCCAAGGTCAAGTTTGTAATTATTAACTACTTTGCTCCTGGGATGCAAATAGCCTGACAAGTTAAGGATTTGGTTTTACATTGTGGATGCCAGAAGACTGACAGCTATTGCACTTTCTAAGAAACACAATTTATTTTTTACTTTACACAGATACATAAAAGTTGTGCATATTAATGAGGTACTATGCAATGTTTTGTATATATATAATTATTACCTAAAGCAATTATTACATACTAAATATATTATACATATATATATATATATATACACACTTTATGTAATGTTTCAGACATTTACACATATGTCTTCAAAACTTTATTTTTCTGGTGAACACTTTCAAAATATTTTACCACAAATTTTAAAATATTACTTTATTTTTATTTAAAATATCTTATTTATATTATTTATGTTTTTTATTATATGTTTGAGTGTATTGCCTGCATGTATGTAAGTGCACTTGTGTAGTGTAGTGCTCCAGGAGGTCAGAGAGGGTTTCAGATCTCCTGGAACTGGAGTTACAGCAGTTGTTAACTGCCATGTGGATGCTGGGAATCCAACTATGTCCTTCTGTGAGAGCAGCAAGTGCTCTTAACTGCTGAGTCATCTCTCCAGCCACCTTTCTCCTAAATATTTAAATAGACACTATAGTATTATTATCTGTTTTCATCCTATTATGCAGTAGCACACTAGAAATTTTGGTCAACCTTCAATATCCATTAATCATTATTAACACACACAAAGTAATGGATTTGATAACATCATTTTTATATGTGTATATAATCTTATCTTTGTTGAAAATCACCCCCTCCTTGCTCTGTCTTGCCCTTCTCCTCTTCCTTTGTCAAATTTACCCCAAGAAATATTCCTTCCTCTTCTTTCATGGCACATACTCACACATACGTACATACACACACATTCTGTATATGAGGGGAAATGTGATATTTGTCTCTTATTTTTATGTCCCATCATCCTTGTTAGTTTTCCATTCTCATTTTAGTTTCCACCCACAAAATAGACCCTTATTACTTTCATGTCTCATTAATATATGTTTCAATAAAAATTCTGCATATGAAACACGATATAGTTGTTCTTTAGAGAAGGTCTTATTTCATGTAACTTTACAATATCCAGTTTCACACGTTTCCCAGATAATGTCATAATTTTGTTCTTCTCTGGCTAAAGTAAATTCCATTGTGTGTATATACACAAAATTCTCTTCATCCATCTAATGATAGACATCTAGACTGATTCTGTACCTTGACTATTGTGAATATTGACACAGTAACTGTAAGTATGCATGTATCTCTGTAGTATGCTGACTTGCTCTCTTTTGGGCATATATAACCAGAAGTATCAGGGAGACTTGTGGTAATTCTATTTATTGTTTTTTTTTCAGTAAACATATTTTTATTTTAAAAAGGAAAACATTGAAAAGTTGGGCATGGTGATGCATGTAGGAACCTCTATACAGAATGCCATAGTGGCTGCTCTAGTTTACACTATTATTAGCAGTATAAAGGTACATTCTACACACACTAGCCCTGATTATTTTCTTACAGTAAACAATCTGACTGGGATGGCATGTATAATAGAAATTCAATGTGCTTTTATTTGCATTTCCACTATGGAAATTTATGTTGATATGTCGTCTGAAATATTCTTCCAGTGATCCTTTAAATGCTCATTATGTGCGTGCTGCAATCCATGTTCTTCCTCCCTGGACTAGGGCTCACAGCTCTGGGAAGCTGCAAGTCTTGGAATTGTCCCTGGCCAGAAGGCTGGCAGTCTCTAGTCTTAAGCTCCAGCAAGGAGGGGGAGGGAACAGTGAGAAGTACCCAGAGAGAAAAGGAAATGGACTCGCAGTCTGGGAGGAAAGACTCAATTTTAATGTTGTAACTCAAGGCTTTTTATACAGATCCTTCCATGGGCTGGGACACACACACACAATTGGGGGCTGGGGCAGGCAGTTGGGACAAGCAGGACCCCAGGGCATTTGTTCCAGATCAAAGCTCTTTCCTAAGGGATCAAAGACAGTTGGGCATCTGCCCAGGCCTCACAGTTTTCGCAGGATGTCAGCAGGGGTTGAGGCTGGGGGTGCTGCTTGCTGACTCTCTTTAAGAATGCCTACACTGATATTTTCATCTATAGGGGGAAGTAGGTATTTATTCTTTTGGTAACTATCCACTCAATTTATTTGTCTATTTGTAGACTGGAAAATTTGAGGTGTTTAGTATTTAAGTTCTTGACCTGCATACTGCTTTGTGGCGGTGTAATGGGTATATGTTACTATGGCTCTGCAGCATACTTTGAAATCTGGTATTGTGATATATCTAATATTAACTCTCTGTTCACCATCTATTTGACTATATAGAGGTTATTATCCTTTTACACAGATTATTTGCTTTTCTACTTTTTTGAAAATGTCACTGGAGTTTTGATGTGTATTACATGGACTCTATTGATTGCTTTTGGTAATAAATTAATTTTTACAATATTAATTATGCTGATTCATAAGTATGGATGGTCTTCCTATCTTATGGTATCTTCTTCAATTTTTAAAGTTTGGATTTTAGAGGGTTTTCACATGCTTGATTAGTTTTATTGCTAGGTAATTTTAAAACATATTCCCAACTTGAATTTCATTCCTAATTAATATCTCAGCATACTCAATTTTACAATCCTAGCTGGGCGTGGTGGTGCACGCCTTTATTCCCAGCACTTGGGAGGCAGAGGCAGGCAGATTTCTGTGATTTCAAGGCCAGCATGGTCTACATAGTGAGCTCCAGGCCAGCTGGGACTAAATGGACACCCTGTCTCAAAAAGCCAAAAACAAAATTACAACCCACTATGTATTTCTTTATTTTGTCATTTATTGAGTGACCCTTTTTATCAAACAATTGTCAGAAAGTTACCAAGTTGGCAGGGCCTTGCATTATGTGAATCCTTTTTCCACAAATTCCTTTGCAATGGTTAACATGTCCTGAATGAATGGCTTGTCTTGTTTTTGTATTAGGTATTGAACATAAAGTTTCCTGCATTTAGGCAAGGACTTTGCCACAGAGCTACATTCCAGCCTTTGGGTCAATTATAATTTTCTTTTGCATTTTTTTTAGTTTTAATTGAGCTTTTGTACATTTCATACAACAGTTCTTAATAAAATTTAGACCCTTTCCTCCACCTGTGTCCCCACACATCCCCCCTCCATGGGACCTCTTGCATTTAACCATACATGCAAAGTCCATGTGTCTGTGGTGTGAATGTATATATATATATATATATATATATATATATATATATATATATTCACATGTGAGAACGCACTGTATGTGTGTGTACACATATGGGTATGCCTGCATGTGTATGCAGATACATACTGATGTCCAATGCTCATGATGGGATACAGCAACAATCACTCTTCCACCTTACGTCGAGGAAGGATCGCTCAATGCCAAAGGATGCCAATACTGCTAATCTTACTAGCCAGCTTGCTCTGCGAATTCCTTGTGCCCTCCCTTCTAGGCTAGAATTACAGGAAGGTTATCACACCCACAGGATATTTATGTAGGTTCAGGGAATTAGAACTCTGATCCTCATAATTGGATAGCCTGTGCTTTAACCACAGATCAATCTCCCCAGTTGCTGAGCAAATGTTTTGAATATGTCTCCTTAGAGGAAGATGTGTTGCATGGAACTTGGTACTGCAATGCTGTGTGAACATGAGTAATCATCTTATTTGTAGTCATTAAGTATGATGATATGTCTTGGAAGTACCCAACTCTTTGCTAGGTGAAGCTGACTGAGACTGTGGTATTTTTCACATTTGTCAAATATTATTGAAAAAGTGATTATCAGTTGCTAACTTGACATAGAGAATAATTTCATTGCGGTCCAGTGAAACCTAGTACCCTTTTTGAGACTTAGCTTCAGGTTTAAATGAGGGAATAAATAAGGGCAAGTTTAAGTAGAGGAGCTAAAGGAAAGCCTATTTAAAATGAATAACCAGCAAAGGTTATGATTTCCTTTTTCTTCATGGCTGAATGAAATTCCATTGTACATATGTATTGTCTGTTCCTTATCCATGCGTTTGTTGACAGACATGTAAGATGGCTCCACTTCATAGCTATTATGAATATTGCTGCAATAAAATCGAGGAGATTATGTAAAGCAAAATAAGCCAGACTCAGAAAGTCAAATGATGAGTGTTTTTTTCTCATTCAAATGCCTGAGATTTTAATTTGTGGTTTTGTGTGTGTGTGTGTGTGTGTGTGTGTGTGTGTGTGTGTGTGTGTGTGTAGATGGTGAAATCAGAGAGGGAATCATGTAGGGGTTCAGAAATATTAAGTGAGAGAAATGGTAATAGAATATTTGAGGCATGGAACCTGAAGAGAGCTGTCAGGGAACAAGGAGGGGGCTAGGAGGAGGTAGATAGGGGCCCATAGCCAGTGAGTCATGGAGAAGAAACAACATCATCAAAGTATGTATGGAAAACGCATGATGGAACTTATTCTTCTGTACGCTAATTTTAAAACCTAATACAAATAAAAAGTAAAGGAAAAACCTGAGGTAGAGCTTCTTGACATCTCTTTCTGGGAGAACAGGAGTTTGTTCTCTGAGGCCAAGGTGACGTGGAAAAAGCATTACCTGCAATCTCCTGGGGAAACTTTACCCCTCTTGGCACCTGCCTTACCATTACAAAAGAGCACCGATTTCAAAGAGCCTGCTGTCTATTTTTCTGACTATTATTTTCTTCTCTATTTTATATATTTGCCTTCTAATCTTTAATATTTGCTTCCTTGGCTACTTCTTAGTTTAGTGTGTTTTTTTTTTTTTCCTCTCATTGCTATTTGCATAGTCTTCATTTTATTTTTGAAAGATTTAATTTTATTTTAAACTATGTGTACTTATGTGGGTGGGTCAGAGTGTGGAAGCAGAAATCGTTGAAACCCCTTCAGGGTGGAGTTATAGGCAATTGTGAGCCACCTTATGGTTCTGGGACCCAAACTCTGGTCCTTGCAACAGCAGCCAGTACTATTAATTGCTGAGCCATCATCTCATTCTAAACCTTGCCTTTTACTTTATTTTTTGAGTCAGGAACTCCTAAGGCCAGGTTAGCCTCTAAATCCTTTTTATAGCTGAGGCTGACCTTGAAACTGATTCTCCTGCTTCCACCTCCCAAATGCTGGGATTACAAGTGAGCATGACTTGTAATTTATTTTCTGTATGTTAGCTGCTTTACTCCCAAAATGCATAAGCTGAGAAATGCTGTACTTTATAAATCCTCTTAACATATTGTTGAATTTTATTTGCAATTTTATCTTTGACTAACTTTTTTAAAAGAATATGTTGATCATAAGACTGATTTTGTGTTGAATTGAGCTATAGCCTGTGTCCACAGGGTCTCATATGGAGAGTGGGTCAGTGGGTGTTGGCCTGATGACTCCAGTTGGGAAAGGAGCCTGGTTTTACTGGAGGCCCAATGAGCCAGTATGTAAGAGGAGGTGTTCAGAAGCCTGTGTCCTTTGGATTGGTCTGACTCTACAGGAGTTAGAGATAGTGTTGTAATATTGTGACAGCTTAGCAGCTAGAAATTCTGGGGGTCCGATGCCTAGGGATGCTGGAATTTCCCTGGAAGTAGTGATGCCTAGGGACTCATTGACTGGGCAAGTCGTGAGTCTCAAACTACAGGATGAGGCCTGATGTGAGAAAATCCTGTGGGCTCAGTGTGAAGGTGGAAGTTGGGATTCTGGGTCCATAAGGTAGGCCCAGTGTAGAGTTTGATCTGATCCGTCCCTGTACTGGCTTCTGGGTAAATTCCCTTCCCTCAGCTTTCTCAAGTAGTTGGTGTTTCTCTTCATACTGTGGTGCCAGGCCTTGTGAAATGAGTGACACACAAAGGGAAATTTATGCATTCTACCATTTTCAATGTGCTTTTTCTTATTTGTGTGCTACAGTCAAGTGCTATAATCTCTGGCCTGATTTACTTGCTGCTGACACAAACTCCAGCAGGTCTTTCTTCGCCAAATTGCCCATGTCTATCTTCTGCATATCTCATTATTTCTTTTTCTAATAAGATTTCCTTAATTAAAATATGTAGCACACTTTGAATAGAAGTAGCAAGAGGAGACACCATAGTTTGCTGCTCAAAACGTTGAGCTTTTTACCACCAAGCATGAGAAAAGTTGTGAGAATTTCACAGATACCCTTTAGCAGATAAGTAGTTTCTCTTTAATTTTTAGCATGTTGAACAGGTTCACTGCTAAAGTGATTGGATTTTTGTTAGATTTTATTTAAATCTAAGAACATAATGCAATTATGTGTTTATGTGTGTGTGTGTATGTGTGTGTGTGTGTGTGTGTGTGTGTTTTCATTCTCTTCCGTGTACAGGTATAACATGTTTGGGAATGTGCGCAGGCATGGAGAAGTTTATGTGTGTGTGTGTGTGTGTGTGTGTGTGTGTGTGTAGGCCCAGGGTACAATCACAGGTATTCTCCCGCAGAAGCCATTTACCTTTGTCTTTTCTCCCATGGGATTTCTCACTGGCCTGGAATATGCCAAGTTGGCTAAGGTGCCTGAAGCTTGCACCCTGAGGTTCCTTTTGTCTCTACCTACCATTCACTGGCAGTACACTCACATTCTGCTATGCTTGGCTTGCTTTTGACACATGTCCTGGAAATCAGACATGGGGCTTCATGCTCATAAGGCAAACACTTAGTGACTGAGCTTTTCATACCAAACCACATTATACAGTTTTTTTTCTTTCTTTTTTTTTTAACTTTTTTTTTAATTTTATTTATTTTTGAATGTGTATGAATGTACTGTCTGCATGTAGGTTTGTGCACCCGTGTCGTGCAATGCCGCGGAGGTCAGAAGAGGGTCTCGGATTCCCCTGGAACTGGAGTTCTCCTGGAATTGGAGTCACAGACGGTTCTCGGCCGCCATGTGGGTGCTGGGGATCGAACCCTGGTCCTCTGCAAGAGCAGTCGGTGCTCTTAACCGCTAGGCTATCTCTCCAGCCCCTCCTGAGCATAATACATGACTGTTTTACTATTAATTGGTTTGTCAGACTGTGGCACAGGTTAAGAGCTAAGCCAAAACTAAATTGTTGCATGGATCAGATTGTTTCCTGATAGTAGAAATAATATACGTCTCTCATTTATCTTCAATAAGACTAGTGTAAGAGTTTGCAGAAGATCTCGCCCCTTGTGTTTTGCTTGCTTTTCAAGGACTGCAGGTATGTTTGGCCTCCAAGTCAGGGAGCATGATTACACAGACCCCATTCTGCAGTAAAGGATCATTCCATGTAGTGTCATGAATTACTCAAAACCATACTCATGTGTGAAGGCCATGGATGCACACATGTTCTCAGCAAATTATATCAAACAAGATGGGAGTGGGTGAAATTATCACAAGGTGAAAGCCCAGCATTGTTTATGAGAGCTCCGTATCAGTCAGCAGGGAAGTATTTGAGGCCCAAACCCATTTCTATGCTGCTAAGTGTAGGCCTACAGACTGAGCATGTGTCTTGCTCCAAATTTTACATTGATCTATTTTCAAATTTTTACTAATGTTATATTTCTAGGATAAATTACACTCTTTTTGGGGTATACATGTGCATGTACATATGTGTACATGCATTTTTTTTTAATTTTCACTTTTTATTGATGCTTTGTGTATTTCATACATCATTTTCCAAATCAGTTCAGGCATATTTCCCTTTCCCTTCCCCCCACTCCACCCCACCCCATCCCAGATCATGCATTCTGCCATAACTGTCCTGCATCTTTCTCTCAGTTTTTTTTTCATTTTTTAACATTAAGTGATAATTTATGAGTACAAGCATCCTTCATGTAAAACCAATTTGCAAGCAGTTGTGCCCAAACCCACACAGCCCATGGGTCCCACCATCCAGCAGGGGGAGGGGGGGTAGGGCTTGTATGTTCAATCAAGTTGATCAAATGAATGTCCAGACTATATTGCTGTAGTTTCACCATTCACCCCAATCATAGCCCTTACATTCTACCATGACCCCTCTTCCGCAGATTGTTCCCTAGGCTTAGAAAAGGGCACACCTGGATGAGAAGCAAAGCAGTCTACTTTCTCTGGAGCTGTTGTCTTGGTCTGTGGTCAATTCTGGCTGTTTCCTTTCATGGGCTGACAGTTTGTCCAGGAATAACCTTTCAATCCTACTAATGAAGCACGAGCAATTAGATATATAGGTATTTAAACAGTACTAATTGTTATGGTAGGTTACTTTGGGATAGACACAGATGTTTGGATGGTATGTTAATCCATGAATTACATTTTTTACTGTTAAATATGACAGGGTCTTACTGTGGCATATAACATCTTCTAACCATTAGAGGATGTAAGCTTGTGGCATCAGCCATGGTTTATTCCTCCAAGGAGAGAGCTAATAACCAATTAGACTTGGGATATACAGGCATATGGCTGCCTCTGCTGCACAGTATTTCCAGGCAGGTGAGGTGTAGCCGGTGCTGATGGAGGAGTCTTGCTTGACTCAAGGAGACCTATATTTGCTTTAGTGGTTTAGTGGCCTTTGGTAACACTCTCTGGTATTCCAGAGACCATCTGTATACTTGCAAGTGTGGTCTCCATACATCTTTCCCATGTTTACATCAGGTCTTTGACAGCAGGGCTTTATTACTTCTCTTCTTGCAGATATCCCAGTTTAGAGGCAAGGAGCCTTTATCTTTTGTGGTGGCTTGGATCCCCTGGCCAACATCTCCTTGGTAGAATAATCAATTGCTGATGTCATTATACGTACCCTATAGGTATGTATAATACAACTGCCTTTTTGAGACTCACGGGTCAAAAAACAAAAACCTAAAATAAATAAAGGGGATACAGATAGATATGAAACCTTTTTGTCAAAAACCTTGCAATTCAAATCTTAAAACTAACTATGGGAAAAGATTTGTATGTTCCAACAGGTCAAAATGTCACCAACTTAATGGCTGAGAAAGAAAAGATACAGCTTTGCATTGAGTAGGATGTACCAGGAAGTGCCAGCAGAAAGGTTGGCCCGTCTGAACATTGAAAGGAAGAAAAGCCTCAGATTGCTACAAACATCAAACCCCTCTGTGGATCCTACTTGGAACAACTATTTATAATGAGTACTAACGAAACTTACCTTCTGGGTGCCGCAAAGGTTTTAATATGAGAGACTTTCTTACCTCCCCCCCATAGAACAAGGAGAAATATGATGATGATGAGTTCGTTCTCCAACTGTAAAGTGGAGCCAAGTGTTATAGAGGTAATCTCTTATAAAACCAGTAAAACTGCCTTCTTTAATCGACTAATAGATATAGGAACTGTGAAAAGTATTATTCTTTATTCAGAACCAAATATAGCAGTAAAGTCTCCTTAAGCTGTGTACATGCATTTGTAGGTCAGAGGTATATGTCAGATGTCAGCAGCCCTATACTTTCTTTTAGAGACAGTGGACTGGCCTGGAACTCACTGGTTAACAGGTTGCCTGGATCTGAACACCAGAGATCTTCCTGTCTCTGCCTCCCAGGGCTGCAATTAAAAGCAGCATCAGCACACCTGGCTGTTTGGGTGGCTTGGGTGATTGACCTCAGTTCTCATGATTGGAAGCTAACATTTTATCCACTGAGCATCTCCCCATCCCAAATTCTATTTTTAAAATATTTTATTATTTTGATTTTATGTCTGTGAATGTATTTTCTGCATATGTGTGAGTGCACTCATGTCATGCAATGCTGGTAGAGGATAGAAGAGGGTGTCACATCCCCTGGAACTGAAGTTAGCCACCATGTGGGTTCTGCAAATCAAAACTGGGTCCTCTGCAAGAATAGTCAGTGCTCTTAACAGCTGAGTCATCTCTCTAGCCTCCCAAATTCTATTTTTATTCAAATATTCCTTGTTATTTTTTTAAATGTGTGTATATATGTGTCTGGGTATGGATATGTACATGTGTGCACATGAGTGTGTGTGTCTTTAGAGTTACAAAGAGGGCATAGATTCTTTGGAGCTGGAATTGTGGCATGTTGTGAGCCACCCAGCATAGATGGTGGAAACTGAAATGAGGTCTTCTGCAAGAGTATCATGAGCTCTTGAACACTGAGCCATCTGTCCAAAACCAAAATTCACCTTGTTGAAAATAGTGTGAAATCATTCGTAAGTGTTGGCAGATTATTGTTGTTAATGTTTTGCTCCTGATTTAGTGTTTGTTTTCACAGTGCATTTTCATCTGCAAGCCTTTTAATGTTATATTTTCTCTACTTTGATATTAATATAATGGAGTGTGAGTTTGGAAGTGTTTTTAGTTTTGGATGAAGTTCTCTTTTAAAGGATAGCTATTAATTTTTTTCTCAGATGGAGTGTAGAGATATGCATTCAGGCTATCTGAACCTGGGCTTCTCTTTGTGGGAAGTTTTTTTTTTTTTAATTAGTAATGCACTTTCTTTTAAAAAATATTTATTTATTATTTGTTTTTTATTTTATGTGTATAAGTGTACTGTCTGCATGTAGGTTGGTGCACCCATGTCATGCAATACCTTGGAGGTCAGAAGAGGGCGTCGGATTCCCCTGGAACTGGAGTTAAAGACGATTCTTAGCTGCCATGTGGGTACTAAGAATCGAACCCGGGTCCTCTGCAAAAGCAGTCGGTGCTCTTAACTGCTGAGCCATCTCTCCAGCCCCTAGTAATGCACTTTCTTGTAGATTGACTCAGATTTCCTGTTTCTTTTATAGTTGGCTTGGTGTTTTTGTCTTCCTAGTATTTCTATTTTCTTGTTTATTTTAGTTTGAGTCTTAAATTTTTCTTGGACTCTGGGCTGATTTTGTGTCAAGTAACTGAGATAAAAATGTACCTGGTTCGGGCTGGAGAGATGGCCTAGCAGTTAAGAGCACTGCTCTTGCAGAGGACCCGGGTTCGATTCTCAGCACCCATATGGTGGCTGAGAACCATCTTTAACTCCAGTTCTAGGGGAATCCGACACCCTCTTCTGACCTCCGAGGCACTGCATGACATGGGTGAACAGACTTACATGCAGACAGTACATTCATACACATAATAAGTAAATAAATAAAATAAAAAAAATGGTATCTGGCTCATAACTACAGTTGGTGGGAAGTCCAGGATAAATGCTAGAGGTTCAGGCCTATTAACAGTGTCAACACATGATAACAGCTGGAAGAGAGAGAAAGAGAGAGAGAGAGAGAGAGAGAGAGAGAGAGAGAGAGCACTGAACTTAGTTTATAGCAATACCACTCTTACAAGTAGCCTGCTCCCAATGACTGCTCTTGCAGAAGACCTGGGTTTGATTCTCAGTACCCATGACTGTCTATAACTCCAGTTTCAGAGGATCCAGCTCCTTCTTCTTACCTCTGCAGGTATTGCACACCATGGTTGCACTTACACACACAGAGGCAATACATTCATACACATAAAATAAAATAAAATAAATAATAAAAATAAAATAGAAAAAGAAAATAAGTAACATGCTACTGCAATAGTGATATTGGCTCACTTACGAAGGCAGAATCCTCATGACCTAGCCACCTTTCAGTAGGCCCTGCCTCCCAACACTCTTACATTGAAGATGTAGCACTTCTTCCAACTGGCTTGTGGATTTTGTTCACTATTTTTCTAACCAAAATATTTGATGTGTGATTTTCTTCGTTCTTTTTCTGTTCTCTATTTTAGTTAATACATTTCCTTTAACCCAGGAATGTGTGGCTACTTAACAGCATAATTGTCGGATTAAGACTTAAAATGGATTTCTTAAATCTTTTGAATGAAGCGCTTATTTTGTTTACATTAAATGTGATTGCTAAGAGTCAGTGACTATTTGGGTATCAATTTACCTTGTTTATTACTTCTTTTGTCCTAATCCTTCATTACCTCCCTCTTTTATATTAAATCATATTTTGATGTTTCACCTTATTTTTGCCAATTTTACTAAATTTTTTAATCTTATTTTCATATTGGTTTCCCTAGGACTAGCAACCAGTGTTTTACTTTGTAATAAGGAGTAGTTTATGTGAGTAGCAATTTAAATTCAATAGGGAATCATAGTTTTAAAACAATGATCATTTCCTCCTCCCTTGGGTTATTGTTATCAGAGGAATTGTATTATTTTATATTATAGTTCATCAATTCAATTTTATAATTAACTATGTTCCATAGCTTTTGTCTGTAATAGGTAGTAAAAGGATGGAGAAACAACATCTAGAAAATAAGAAAAACCCATATTCTAAGGGTTTTATTTTGTTTTCTAAAATGTAGGGACTCATGTAACCCAGGCTTGTCTGAAAATCACTATCTGTGCCAGAGAGTGTGGGAATTAAGTCAATCCAATCTTAAATTAATTTCTGATCAAGCTGGTATTTCAAAAAAGGCCCTAGAATTTAGCAGGACTTATTCTTAGCATGAGGCCACTGACCACAGAATGTCAGGATGTCTGGATCTTAGCCCTGGGTTCAGCTCTATCAGCAGTCAAGCTGTCATAAATAACCCCCCAAAATGACTGATCTCAGAACTATTTGGCCCATATTCCCCTCCCTCCTCACATCCTTGGGTGGTTCCAATGCCATTACATTTCTTGTAGGGCCCACGGAGATTCCGCCTCCCTAGGGGACCCCAGATCTGTCCTAGACAGGCCTAACTTGGGAGCCCCTGACTATCTGTACAGGACAGGCCCAACTTGAGAATTCATGACTGCATCTGTCCAGGATGGGTCTGACAGGAGACTCTGACTCCATCTGTGTAAAACTGGAAGTAAGAACTGCTAACTGGTGTGTGCTTCCTGAGAAACTAATTAGTGAGTCTTGATTCAGGGGTCCAGAAAGTTTTGGAGATGGGTAGGGTGATAGGCCTTGCTCATTAACCCAACTTTTGGGGAGAAAGAAGACATTCCCCTGCCCCTTCTGCAGGATTTTTTGGGAATAACTAAGACACGGTTGTCTTAAACTCTGAATGCCTATGTATGAATAGGAGAGTGAGAGTACTGGTTTCATAGCTCTGTGTGGCTACAGAATCTGAGCGGGCCTCAACCTGCAGTTCCACTGGGATCATTTAACCTCAGTGGGCATTCACCAGGTGACAGAGCATGGGGTTTATACATGTGGTCCATATGGTAAGATCTCTTAACTCACTGTGAAGTGGCTGGCCAGGATGGCACCTGAATAGGAGAGATTAGTACCCTCTACCCCACCCTGTGCACACAACTTAGGCACATATAAAACCCCAGGTGGGCTCTTCCGAGCATTGTATTCTCATACAGATCTGGAGATTCCTCGAGGACTCTTAGTTGTTGCATTTTAAGAATACCCAGTTATTGGTAACTGTGCCTTAAATGTCTATAAGCTGGATGTGTGACTGAGAGGTGGCCACCAAATGACTGTTTGTGTCTGGTCTCTTCTGACTATCTGTTGGTTAAATATATCGTCTGTTGGTCCTTTAGTCACATGTGGCCACAGTCCACATGATGTTCTTCCCTCCTAGAACCAGGCTGACACCTTCACAAGGCTACAAGCCTCCTGCCAGCAGGAGACAGTTCCTAGGCTGAGCTTCTGGCAAGGATGGGGGAGGGGACTGTGAGAAGTCACCCAAGGAGAAATAAGATATGGACTCAAAGGGATAGTCTGTGAGATAAACTCAGTTTTATTCATGCTAGCAATGTGTTTATATACTAAAGGCTACTGTGCTCTGGGCAAGGAAGTGGGGGGGCAGGAGGAAGGGAAGGGTGCACCACCTTGGCTCCTACTGGGGGCTGCAGAGCTCCTGTTTGTGCAACCAGTAAACTAGGGGTGTGACATTTTGCTCTATACCTTAAAGGAAAGGGTCAACCAGTCCTGGGACTTTGCAGAGATAGGTCAGGCAGGAAAACACTGCAATATCCCAACCTCACGGAGCTATAGCTAACCCACAGAGACAATCTGAATGCTCACAGAGATATCAGATAACTCTCAGAAGTTCCGGGACAGGGTTTACAGTTCCTTGCCTCGAGCCAAAGTTTCATTCCTACAACTATCTCTATGTTCTGTGTCCTCCTGCTTCTCCCCCGACCCCCTCTGCTGAATGCCCATGGGTTCCACCTGGTCCACCGTGTCTGTCTCTGTGTTTTATACCTTTTTATTCCTCTTATTTGCTTGGTGGATTTGTGTTTTCTGGTGTGACTGTAACTTTTGTTGCTGAAAGGGGAGCAGGACCAAGTATAGTCAAGACCCCTTTGCTACTTTGCGAAGCTACTTTGTGGAGTTCTGTGAGGCAGGCTATGGAAGCAAGATGTCTGCCCAGAAACTGTACACTTTGTGTGAACTAGAGTGACCTGCCTTTGATGTAGGCTGGCCAGATACAGGATCCCTGGATCCACAGGTGGCTGGTGAAGTAAGGAAGGTAGTTACAGGGAGGGCTGTTTACCCTGACCATTTTCCTTATATTCACCATTGGCTCACTCTCTCCTCCATAGCTGAAGCAAAGCCTTTCCCTTTCTGTAATATCCCCCTTGTCGAGGCCCCAACCAACCCAATTGTACCCAATACTCCCTTCTTGGTAGATGAGAAAGAGGAGGAGATTTCTGGTACAGGCCATCTACCCAACACATCCAGGACTCAACAGTGTCAGGCAGACCCTCTGCTCCCTCACCACCCCCTCCTGCAGCCCCTGTCCCTCAGATTTTCCCCGATTTATCTTCTCCCTCCTACACTAGGATTGGATTATGCTAGACCAGACTCACGCCAGGTTGTTTCCGCTGCTGTTCTGCCTCTTAGGTAGGCACTCCTGGGTGGACCTTCACCTCAAGATGTGGCTCCAAGTGCCTGTTTCAAAGTTTATGTCCCTTTCTCCTCCACTGATTTGTATAACTGGAGAACCCAGACTCCCCCATTCCCAGAGAAACCTCATGCCCTGATCAGCCTCCTGGAAACCATGTTCTAACTCACCAGCCCACTTGGGTTGATTACAGGCAGATTCTGGGCACCCTCTTCACGACAGAACAATGAGATCTAATAATGGTTGAAGCCAGGAAAGCTGTACTCAGCAACCACAGAGGAAGTAGATGGGAGACTAGAGCAGATTCTTCCCTTCTGGCCCGCCTAATAGGGACCACAACACCAATGAAGGTATGAGGTGCTAGACACTCATCACCAGGCTCTACTGACCAGAATGTGGGAAGCTAGTAGGAAGCTGATCAAACACTCAAATGTGTCTAAAGTTATGCAAGGAAGTCAGGAATCCTCAGTTAGTTTCCCAGAGCAGCTCTTAAATGCATATCCAGAATACACCCTGATGAATCCAGAGATGATCCAGAGAACCAGCACGCCATCAACACAGCCTCTGAAATGAAGTCAGCTGCTAACATTAGAAGAAAGCTGTAAAAACTAGAAGTGTTTGAAGGAAAAAGCAGGTCTGAATTAATGGACGCATAGGGAGAGTGAGAAAAAGAGGGAGAGGGAGTACAGGGACAGAAGCAAGGACAAGAGAATTGCAAGGATAATGGTAGCTGCATTTAAGGAGGAAGAAAGGAGGGGCCAGGCTCCCCCCTCAAGGAACTAATGAAGCCCAAAATTGACCTGAAATGAGACTAGTGTGTCTACTGTAAGGAAAAAGGACATTGGAGAAATGAATACCCTCCATGTAAGCAGAAGGAAAGACAGGTTTTTGTCCTGTCTGGGCTCCATCTCAATCTCCCCCACCCCACACACACACCCATGAGCCTATGGTTACTGATTGACACTGGTGCTTCCCATTCGGTTTTGACTCAAACGTTGGGCCCCCTTACCAAGAAAAGAATCAATATTCTGGGTGCCACAGTAACTGGAACTTACGTTTGGATGACAGCCAGAAAAGTAGACCTTAGACAAGGTATTGTGACTCATTCTTTTCTTGTTATGCTACACTCTCCATACCCACTCATCGGCAGGGACTTTCTGAGAAAGCTTGGTGCCAAAATTACATTCAGTGAAACAGAGGTTACTTTGGATTTAAAAAATCCACTCCTGGGGCAGGGCTCAGCAGTTAAGAGCACTGACTTCTCTTACAGAGGACCCGGGTTCTATTCCCAGCACCCACATTGCAGCTAAGAACTGTCTTGAACTCCAGTTCCACTGGAATCTGATGCCCTCTTCTGACCTCCAAGACATTGCACGTCATGGGTGCAGCAACTGACATGCAAACAATACACTCATACACATAAAAAAATAATAAATAAATAATAGATAAAAAGCAAAACAAAACAAAACAAAGATTTACAAAAAAGAATCCATTCCCAACTATTTTAGTAATCTGCCCCTTATCAAATGAGCATAGGTTGATCTCATTAGCCTAGCGGTTAAGAGCACCGACGCTCTTGCAGAGGACCTGGGTTCGATCCCCAGCACCCACATGGCGGCTAAGAACCGTCTGTAACTCCAATTCCAGGAGAACTCCAGTTCCAGGGGAATCTGAGACCCTCTTCTGACCTCCGTGGCATTGCATGACACGGGTGCACAGACCTGCATGCAAACAATACATTCATACACATACAAAAATAAATAATAAAAAAAAATTAAAAAAAAAATAAAATAAAATAAAAAAAGAAGGTTCTCATAAATTATCCTCATGGAGTGGATGCAGAAGTTCCCCAGAGTATGGGCAGAGACCAACTCACCAAGGCTGGCCTCCCACAGGCTGGCAATAATTGTGCAACTCTTCAGCTCAGCCACACCTGTGAGAGTGACACAGTACCATGTCTCAAGAGATGCTATGGCTGGCATTAAGAAATATATCTGGCATGCCTTTAATACCAGCACTCAGGAGGCAGAGGCAGGTGGATCTCTGTGAGTTCAAGGCCAGCCTGGTGTACAGAGTGAGCTCCAGGGTAGCTGGAACTAAAGGAAGACGCTGTCTCAAAAAAATACCAAAAAAGAAACATATCTGCTGTCTGAGGGATGCAGGGATCCTAGTCCCCTGTCACTTCCTGAGGAACACTACCCCACCCTATTTGATGAGGCCCTCAGTGCAGATCTGCTTGAATATCGCCTAGGGCACACAAATTTCACTGTCCTTCAGTATGTGGAACTAACTCATTGCTGCACAGGCACTGGAGGAATGAAAGGAAGGCACTACAGATCTAGAGACACTCCACAGATTGGGCTACCAAGTGTCTGCCAAAAAAGCCCAACTGTGTGCCAACAAGATAACTGATCTAGGATATTGTCTGGAAAATGGCAACAGATCTCTGTCTCCAAGCAGAATCGAAGCCATCTTCAATATTTCTGTGCCACAGGACAAGAGAAAGGTGAGAGGATTCCTGGGAACAGTTGGGTATTGCAGACTCTAGATAACCAACTTTGCAGAAATAACCAAGCCAGTGAATCAGAGCTTGATGGGGGAGGGACTTCTCACTTGGGAGAGCCAAGAAATGGAGGCCTTTCCAGAACTCAAAGAGGCCTTAATGTCAGCACCAGCATTAGGATTACCAGATGTCACCAAACCCTTTCACCTGTTTGTAGATGAGAATCATGGGATGGTCAAAGACAATATTAATCCAGACTTTGGGACCTTGGAAAAGGCCTGTGGCCTATCTGTTAAAATGCCTAGACCCCTTGTCTTCAGGATGGCCTGCATGTATCAGACCTGTCACCTCCACAGCAGTCTTACTAAAAGAGACTGACAAACTGGCTATGGGACAGAAGTTGGTTATCACTACTCCCCAGTCCTTTGAGACACTTCATCGAGGAGCCCCCGAGCACTGAATGGCTAATGCTTACATCACTCACTATCTGCCCCTTCTCCTAGATGCACCCAGGGTCAGGTTCCCTCCTTCTGAAGCATTGAACCTGGTATCCCTCCTGCTTGACTCTGGAAAACAACCTGCCCATGATTGTGTCCAAGTGATTGATCACCTGCAACATGGATGACCGGACCTTCGAGAACACCCTCTTAGGAAAGCAGATGCAACCCTATTCACTTATTACGGGAGCACCTACATGCAGAACAGGTATGCAGGAGCAGCTGTGGTGACACTCACTAAGGTAATCTGGGCCCAGTCCTAGCCTCAGGGTATGTCAGCTCAGAGGGCAGAATTAATAGCCGTGACTCAGGCCCTGAGGTGGAGCAATGAGCGTCCATTCAACATTACACTGAGAGCCGGTGCCTTTGCCACTGCCCATGTCCATGGTGCCTTTTACCAGAAACAGGGCCTGCTACCTCTGTCAGGAAAGAAATCAAAAATGAAGAGGACATTTCTGCTCTCCTGGTGGCCTTCTGGTTGCCAGAAGAGTTTGCTATCATTCACTGTCCTGGTCACCAAAAATGGAATTCAAGTTGAGGCCCAAGGCCACGGATTCCCTGATATCACAGCAAAGGCGGTGGCCAACAACCAGGGGTGGGGGGCACTGCAGATCTTAGGCCCTTCATCAGTCTTCACACTCTTACCTGATCCCGATTTATGAGATCATATAGAGTATACCAGCTAGGAGGAAAAATGGGCTAGGCAGCAGGGGAAGGGGGGTCACTAAAACTGAGGATTGCTGGATTCTCCCCAATGTCCTCCCATCCTGCCCAGAGCCTTAGGACCAGCACTCCTCTCTCAAATTCACCAAAGCAATGACCTGGGATCAACCAAGCTAAAAGAATGGATTAGAAACAGATATTTTGTAACTCACCTGGATGAGAAGGCCTAGCAGATTACCTGTCACTCTGTCACTTATGCCCAAGTGAACCCAAGAGGAGGAAGAACAGCCCCCATGGGCGTTCCTGAAAGGGTACTAGGTCCTACTGAGCATTAGGAACTTTATTGATCTCAGAACCATCTGGCCCATGTCCCTCCTACCCACCACATGCTGTAGGTGTCATCACACTAACCAGGTGCACTTTAGCTTCTGTATTTGCTTTAAAAAAAAAAAAAAGGAATGAAAAAACTTCTTAATAAATGCTTCCCTTAACAGGAAATTGTGGTTTATGCATTTAAAATAATGCTATTCCTTGACCCTGTGCAGCAACTCTGATATTGATAGAAGAGGGTGCTGTCCAAGCATTTGATAAAATAAACTTTTCGTTCACATTTATAAATTTGAACTTTCGGCCTGGTGGTTTCCCTGGGGAGCTCTGATGCCACTACAATAGCTTTAGTGTCAACCTGACACACCTGGGTTATGGGAACCTCAACTGGGGAATTTCCTTCTTTGAGTTGGCCTGGGGCATGTTTCTGGGACATCTTGAATGTTGAGTGATGTGGGAGGATCCAGCCCATTTTGGGTGATGCCACCCCTGGACAGGTTATTCCGTATTGTATAAGAAAGCAGGGCAAGCATGGGTCAGGGGAGCAAGCCAGTAAGCAGCATTCCTCCATGACCTTCAGCTCCTGTCTCCAGGTTCCTGCTCTGAGTACCTCCTACTCAGAGTAACTCTGAGTACTCGGTGATGAACTGTGACCCAGGAGAGGTAAGATGAATAAACCCTTTCCTACCCTATGTTGGTATTGCTCAGAGTGCTTTGTCACAGCAATGGAAAGCAAACTAAAACCCTACCAAAGAGAGGATGGCCTTAAGTTCTCTTTTTCCTGTCTCCCCTATCCAAGTATTGAGATTATAGGCATAAGTTACTATGCCAAAGTCAGTATATGGTGATTTATCCTATGTGTAGGTTAGGTAATATTCAAAATCAGAGTGAGCATGTTTCTCCTCAGTCATTTACCATTGCTATATGTTGAAGACATTCAGAATCCCTTTTCTTCCCTTTCAGAGGTGTGTAGTACATTGATAATACCTTTAGTCCCCCTTCTGTGTAAGAGAACATCTAAATGTATTCTGCTTAACTGAACTTTACTATCTATTGTTGAGCTTTTCTCCATCTCAAACTTCCCTCTGGTCTTCCCATACTCTGTTATCCATTGTTCTTTTCTCACCTTCTATGACATTATCTTTTTGAAATGTTTACTTATGACTGAGATTGTGCTGCTTTTCTTTTTGTGCCTAGCATATCTTATTTCATTAATCATATCTTCCAATTCCATCCACTTGGGTCATCATCCTGTTGTCTTAGTTCTTGGAATGTATAATCCCACTGCTTTGGGCCTTCAAGTTGTTTATGTGAGATATGGATTTTTATTGAGAATCTCTTGCTAGTTTTGTGTTTTTGAGACAGGGTCTTTCTGATGTCCCAGCTGGCCTGGAACTAGTTATGTAGGTCAGGTAGGCCTCAATCTCAGAGAACCATCTTCTTCTGTCTCCCAAATGCTGGGATTAATGGCAGGTGCCACTGCAGCCTGCTCTCTCTTGCTATTTTTTAAATTATTTTTTGAGACAGGATGTCCCTGTAGCCCAAACTCTCCTGGAACTCACTATGTAGACCAGGGTGGCCTTGAACTCAGAGACAGACCTGCCTCTGCCTCCCAAGTGCTGGGATTAAAGGTGTGTGCCACCACACCCAGCTTTCTCTTTCTATTTTTAAGATCTCTTTGTCTTAGGTTTTGAAGGTTTGATTATATTCTTCTGAAAATTCTGTTCTCTGATATTCTCTTAGTTGTATACTACTGAATTCCTTGAATGTATGCAAGTGATGGTTGTAAATTCAAAGTCATTTAGGAAATTTTATCTAATATCTCTTTATATACTCTTTTTTAAATATGTATTCTTACTGAATTTTTGTGCATTTCATATAATATATCTCATAACATATTTCTACCCACTCACTTATCTGCATCCCCTAAAGTCCCCAACAGGCAGGGAGATCAGGAGGGGACTCTATGGGAAAGCAGATGTAACAGTAGCGTCGGGGAGGGTCTAAATTGCTAGGCAGAATAGGTATGGGTACCGAAGCTGGAGAATGCAGGTAGTTTGGGTGCAGAGGATCAGGACACAAGCCACTTTGTATACTCTTTTATACACCTTTTGCCCTCCCCCCCTTTTTTTTTCTTGAGACAGGGTATCTCTGCAGCCCCAGATGGCCTGGAACTCACAGAGATGCACCTGCCTGTGCCTCTTGAGTGCTAGGATTAAAGGCGTGGGCCACTATGCCTGACTTAAAGACGGTTCTTAGCCACCATGTGGGTGCTGGGAATCAAACCCAGGTCCTCTGCAAGAGCCATCTCTCCAGCCCCTCTCTCCCTTTTCTAAGACCCCTTTTTTTAAATTTTTAAAAATTTATTTTGTTTTATATGTATGATTGTTTTCCCCACATGTACATAAAGGCACTATGTGCGCGCAGTGCTTGCAGAAGGCCTCAGATCTCCTAGATCAGGAGTCACAGACAGGTGTTAGCTGTCATGTAGGTACTGGGATTCCAATCCTCTTCCTCTGCAAGAGCAATCAGCATTCTTAATCTTTTCAGCCCCCTCTAAGACCCTTCTTACATACATTTAATCATGTTTGATTTTTCAGCCTACTTCTCTTGAATCTGTTAATTTTCTACATTTTTTCCCCGTTTTTTATGTAGTATTTATTATATACTTTAGATTTGTATACAAAGCAATGGCTTTCACCTTAGGATCCTCATGCATACTTTGTTTTTATTGATCTCTTTGTTGGTTTTTGTTTATTTGCCTACTTGCTTCTTTGAGACACAATTTCTGTGGCCCAGGGTGGCCTGAACTCTTTCTGATCTTCCTGCTCCAGCCTCAAATTTATGGATGTCTTCTTTTTTTATTTTCCTTTTCAGCCTTTCAATCTGGTCAGTCTCAATGTATCCAATTTCAAATTCAACAATTCTTTCTTTACTAAGTCAAACGTCATTGAGTTTCAGTGTCTAATTTTCATTTTGTTATTGTGCTTTTTGACTCCAGACTTTATGTTTTATTCTCTGTCTTTTTAAGACAAGTTCTATGTCGCTCATCATGGTCTCAAAATTGTGTTTTTTCTGCCTCAGCTTCTCAGTTACTGAAGCTATTATTATACACCAACACATTCGAATTCCTTTTGTTTATTTACTTTGTTTTGTTTTCTTAAATATTGTCCATTCTTGAAACTGTAACAGATTATTCTCAGACTTAACATGCTTTATTTGAGTGCTGTAATCATTTGTAAAACATGCCACTTAGAGCTACTTCTTTTTATTTTTGGCTTTGAATATTTTGTAGCTTTGTTATTATTTTTATCCTTTTAAATAATATAATATTCTGGAAATAATGTATGCTTAGCTCTTCTAATTGGTCGTTCTGGTTTATGTTCTTGTTATTTTCTCAAATAGGTTACTTTGCTCAAATAATTTCTTTTAAGTCAATACCTTACCATCTGAAGATATTGAATTGTTTCCTGTGATATTTGCCAGCTAATAAATGGAAGGAAGGATTTTATTCAATATTTTATACCACTAATTATTCCAGTCTTCATTCAGGTGGTTTGTGGGCATATTCTGAGTGGTTTTCTGTGGTGAGAATTACAACTCTGCCTGAGCATTTAGTTTCTTCATGTGTAGACAGAGCATAGGAATCAATTATAGTTGAAAGAATAAGGCTTTCTCAGATACTTCCTGGACACAATTCTGCAGTTACTTATCACCTTTTAGACTTCATTTATTTTGGAACTTTTCAAAGCATCTTGTGGATGATCCTTTCCAGACTTTTCCATTTTAAGTTTTTGAACAGTTTCTGGTTTGCCTAAACTAATATCTCCATCTCTGTAAGTTGCAATGTTAATAATTGGTGTCAAATGTGGGTATCCCCCCATCCAGGTGCTCTGAGAATAGACCAGTTCATACAATTTCAACTCTAAGTAATACCAAATGAAGTCATATTGAGAAAAAATTATTACAGAAAGCTATTAAATAGATCAGGTAATGATGAATACTTCAGGATTGAGTTTTGGGGGTTTCAAAACTTTTCTTTTGACCCCTCGACTGATTGCTAGCCTGCAAACTTCTCAGACAACATAATTACAATGCATTTAGTTTTCAACGTCACCATAAATCTGTGGTAAAGAGGATCAGAATATGCCCAATAAAAATACAATCATCCTCACTATATTTGCCTATAAGCTGGCTGAAGGTTATTTTCCTCTGTGTAGCTAGAAAATTCCAGAACTAGTCAAATGCAGAGAACAAATGACTATGTGAGGTTACCAGCCTTAAGTGACAAATCTACAATGCCATCTCTATAACCAAGGCTCAGGGAACTTTGTGGAAGTAGATGCAAAAATAATGTAAGGGCCAGAGGGACAAGACACCTGCAGCTAATTAATGCATTCTAGCCATGATAGAAAAGCTACACCAATGAATTCTCCACATTATGATAGTCTAATGAGATATGCATAATAATAAACCAGTTTAGCTGGGTGTGGTGGTGCATGCCTTTAATCCTAGCACTTAGGAGGCAAAGGCAGGCCGATCTCTGTGAGTTCAAGGCCAGCCTGGTCTACAGAGTGAGTTCCAGTACAGCCAGAGCTATAGGGAGACCCTGTCTCAAAAAGAACAACAACAAAAAAAACAGTTTATATATCAAGAGTTTATATGTCAAGATGGATGGAGAGAATCTCATGGGGTCTCAACTAAAGATGTAGAGCTACAGGTAATCAGTGGATGCTAAGGGAGGGAGAATCAGTTTTCTGGGAGACTATATTCCTTTGACATCATCTAATCCCAAGTGGGCAGCCCTAACACAGGTACACACAAGCACCTCTAAATAGACTCAGGTATATATATATATATATATGTGTGTGTGTGTGTGTGTGTGTGTGTGTGAAATATGTGTCTATGCATGTAAATATATAACAAAAATAATCAATGAAAAGTGTAAAAAATTATGAGGGAGTGGGAGGACATGAGCAGAGCTTTGCTGGGTGACCGGAAGAGATAGAAATAATGCAAATACAATGTTCATGTATTAAATTCTCAAAAATATTTTTAAAGTTAAAAATTGCTCATCCTCAATGGGATTTATCTTCACTTAGTGTGTGATGGCAGCAGGGAGCAGCAACAGGCATGCGAAGACAGTAGCAAATGGTTCCATTTATATTACACTTCTTTCTTAGCCTTGAGCTGTGGGTCCCTTAGCCCTGTAATATTATAATCCTTGCATAGACCTAGGATATTGAGAACTTAGTGGTCAGTGTTACAGCATTCAGCCTGTTTCCTGAACTCCTTGGTCATGAAGACTGGACAGTTCTTTGAAAC
This sequence comes from Rhizomys pruinosus, assembly GCA_009823505.1. Classification (NCBI taxonomy): domain Eukaryota; kingdom Metazoa; phylum Chordata; class Mammalia; order Rodentia; family Spalacidae; genus Rhizomys; species Rhizomys pruinosus. The sequence continues at coordinate 180,471 of VZQC01013712.1, forward strand.
TTTTCTAAGGATGAGGGTGTGCAAAGTCTTGTCTTGGGCCATAAAATCTTTTTGTCATACTTAACAATCCTGCTGGCTCTGTTTCTACTTCTTTCTTCCCTTGGACACTCTTGAATCATTCAGCTCCTTTATGAGTGGCCATTTGCTGTTGCCAGGATGACTCAAAGTTCCTGCCTCTGTCCAGACAGCATTCTGAGGGCAATTTGGGAACTGGGCTTTGAATATTCCTGGCTATCTCAGGTGTTGGCATCCCTTCTCTGCGGACTGGATCCTGCAGGCATGTGGGTTTGACGGGGTCCATGGGAGGGATCAGTTAGCTTTACATTTGGTATCTCTGATTGAAACCTGTAGGCCCTGCCAGTGGGCAACCCTGAGGTCTCCAGAGATAGGCAGCCACTTCTCCATGATCTCCAGTTCAGCCTGCACTTGTGAAAACAGGCAAGGAAAGAGCACTTAAGACCAGCTTCTTTTAAATTACTTTGAATTTTATGTATATGAGTGTTTTGCTTGCATGCAGGTAAATACACTTGTGCTGGCAATGCTAGTGGAGACCACAAGAGGGGGTCCGATCCCATGAAACTGAATTTAGGAATGGCTTTAGATGCCATCCTGGTGCTGGAACTGAACTTGAGTCCTGTGCAAGAGCAGGCAGTGCTCCTCACTACTCAGCCATCTCTCCAGACCCCTCAGAAGAACTTTTACTGACTTGATGTTGTAACACCAAGGCAGACTGCACAGGAGATTGAGCCTGAGCATCCTTCTTACATAGCTATAGAAAAGGTATTGGAATCAATCACAGTGACTTTTTTGGACAATCACAGTCTTGTATGAGCACTTATCATCCTCATTAAGGCTTGTGTTTTGGTAGCCTTGCCATCAGTCATGGCAGTTACTTCATCAGGGGAAGTGTTCTTTCTCTGACCAAGGTGGACACGGTTCATCAGGCTTGTGCTAATAAATAGCCTGGAACAAACTGTTTGAGACAGGCCTGGCTATGATTGTTCCTTCAGGAGCCAGAGCAATCAGGTGCAGTCATTTGCACAGCTGTCTAAAGGCATCTGTGGAGTCTTCAAGACTGTAGGTAAGCTTGACACTACTTCAGCTAGCTGTTTGACTGAAAATCCTTTGCACAAGGCATCATGGGTAGCATGAGTCCAAAGGCTGCTAAGTAGGCAGTCAGATTCCAGCACTCCCAGTGTTAGCTTATTTACAGGAACTTAAACATCAAACAGAGTGCTTATAATATAAACATATATAACTCATCTTTAACAATAACAATCATTTTAACAGTGCTTTAACAATGCTTTCACATCTTTACAAGGCCCAGGGAGAGGTAGCTCCTCACAGTCTATCTGAACTTTGCTTGAGTCAATGCAACTTGGATGATTGAAATACTTTAATGAATTTCTAGAATTCCGAAATTTTGATTTTGACATTTTTTTCAGTGTTCTTATTGCTTTTGTGGAAGTTCTACAATCCCAAAAGTACTTTTAAAATCTGTATTTTAATTCCAGTCAGTGTTGCTTTAAGTAGTTTAGTTTCCATTTGGATTTATTTTCTGTTTGTTGTTAGTCAACTTTGTTGTCTAGATTCCACAGTCACATTTTCAATTACAGAAATATTATGAAATGTTTAATATTCCTCTAAATTCACTTGAGAACACTTTATCATGAGCTATGTGACTTGTACAGAATTTACCCTATTTTTTCCGTTATTATGCACACATGCTGTTGCCATGATTTCTTTCTGTTTAGAGACTTTCAAAGAGTAGTGTTTACTTGTACACTTACATCATATATGTATTTTACTTCCAAAATATTCAGACAATTCATGTTTTCCTGTTATCAGATCGTTAGTACAATTTAAAATCTGTGTTATGCATAATTATGTAGAATTTAAGAAAACATACCTTGCTAGGTGTGGTGGCACATGCCTTTAATCCTAGCGCTTGGGAGGCAGAAGCATGCAGATCTTTGTGAGTTCAAGGCCAGCCTAGTCTACATAGCAAATTCCAGGCAGCCTGAGCTACAAGGAGACCCTGTCTCAAAAAGACCAAAAAAAAAAAAAAAAAAAAGAAGAAAGAAAACGCATACCTGTATGTATTTGTAGGTTCTAAATAAAACCAAATTTACTGTTTACCAACTTGCAATATTATTTTTGATTAAAATATTTTATTATTAATACACTGCCTAAATTGTTAGTAGTTTATATTTTATTTATTTGCTTATATTTTTCCTCAATGTATATTTTTATTGAATTTATCAGTATCCCACACAATACATCTTAATTAATCATATTAAGACCACTTCTTCATCCACACCAGCGATAGGCACCTCCACTGGATTTCATACATTCTGTCATATATGTCATGGTCCACCACGTCAAGTATGTGTACCCAGATGCCCCTGAGGGGCTAAGTCTGACAACCAAAAACAAAATCAAAGATTTCAGTTTCCAGAGTTTTTAATTTTAATTTTAATTTTAATTTTTTATAACAGAGGAACTCCAAAAGTCATTTATTCACAATAAGAAATCATATAATAATGCTTCTCCCAAAAGTATTTCAAGTGATTGTCCTGTATTTTTAAATTGAGATTTCAATTCTACAAGTAGTTTTTCTCTGTGGTGTTTCAGAGAATTCAGGGGAACTAAGAGGAGGTAAAGGGAGTGGACATGATTTATGAAAATCTCAAAAAAATAATAAAAATATTAAGAAAAGAAATATAAAGGTGTATTTTAAAACATTTTTGTTGGGAGTGGGGCACTGTGGTTAGAAGGCAACTTGCTGGAGTGTATTCCCTCGTTTTACCAAGTGAGTCTTGAGAATCAAACTCAGATCATCAGTATTGGTACAAGGTGTCTTCACCCCCTGAGTCACCTTGCTGGCCCCAACATTTTTTATTTTTATCTCACACTGTTTTATACTTGCATGAGACTAATTCTTTCCAGTTAATAACATATGATTTTATTCTCCACATATTCTTTCACCCTTGGATGGACAATGTAATTATGTGGTGTGGTATTTTCTTATAATTACAGAAAATAATGCACTGAGTAATCTTGAAAAAATGTGCTTATGAGTATAAGATACTGCGTGCCTTGACCATTAGTGATAAGAAGAGATGACTAATAGATCACATACCTACCATACCAACTGTATTAGTCACTTTTCTGTTGCTGTGATAAAACACCATGACCAAGGAACTTATAAAAGGAAGAGTTTATTTGAGCTTACGATTGACGGTTCCAGGGAATTAGAGTCCATTGTGGAGGGAGGTATGGTGGCTGGAGACTGGAACAGCAAACCAAGGGTCACATCTCGCAAAGAGCACAGGAAGCAGAGAGAGAGAGACTGGAGACCACGAGGCTTGTTAAACTCACGAAGCCTGCCCCCAATAATGTACTTCCTCTAGCACAGCCACACCTTCTAAGGCCTCCAAAAACAGTGCCACCAACTGGAGACAAATGTCTGAATACTTACAGCTTATGGGGGACACTCATTCAAATCACCACACCAACCTAGAAAGCATCCGTTTGTTGCGTGACATTTCCTGTGGAATCTGTTTCTAATCACTCCAGACAGAGGGCACACCAGACCAATGAAACTATTCTATCCAAGTCACTTTTTTGAACCAATGCGTTATTGACATTAGTTACTAAAGTATAGGTGGGGGTTACTTACAGAAGCATGTTTAGGAGGTTACTTATAGGAGTATGTGTGACTTACACAGCTAAGCTACTAAGAAGCTGAACCAGCATGGGTGACAACTCATGAAAATTTCATTTCTGGAGTCCAGAAACAAATTGCAGCAGCTAAAAAACTGCACAATATCCTTTTCTTTTGCCATTTTTAACTGTTTTTGTGCATTTGAGAAGGGACAGCCCTAGTTTTGAAAATTTCTCGAGTTTCTTGAGCCTCTTGAACTCTTCCTTCCTCCATAAGGGGATATTTTAATCCAGAGGAAAGAGCTACACACCAATATTCTCAGTGTTTGTTTTGCCTTTGGTAGAAGGGAAAATACGTTTATCTTTTCAATAAAAATCAATATGTAGTGATTAGAAAATTCTTGCCTATACCAGGATAATAAAAATTTGGGAAATCAATGAAGATTTTGAAAAGAAAGTTGGCATGCTAATTTGGAGGTAAAAATAGATTTTGCAATATAAATTAAAAAAAGGATTCATTGTGAAATCTAAAAGGTATTTTACAGATAAAGCTAGTAAGAATACATTCAGAATCCTGCCAAGCATGCATGTGTGTATATAAAACTAGGATAATTTGTGTCTGGAAATATCATTTTGAAAATGGTTCATTTTAGCAGCTACAAATAAAAGCTTTAGTTATGAAATTCAGTGATATGAATGTATCATATATTCATTGTACACTTGTATAAAAAGTCCTTATTTATGTAACAAAGTATCATGAAAATTGAATATATACAATGGAAATTAAAAAGAAAAGTTAAAGAAGTTTTTTCCACTGAAGGTAACTCTATATGCATGTATATATGTATAAATCATATCAGCAAATCTTTATATATGTTATTTAACATTAACCCAAAACTCTAAAATAAGTAAAACCTTTCTTTTCCCCCATTTTTTATTGAAGCTTTGTGCATTTCATACAAAATTTCTAATCAAGTCTAGGCCCATTCCCCCTTCCTTGCCACCCCCACCCCACCAGAGCTCATGCATTCTGCCAAACATGTTTGTCATCTTTCTCTCAGTGTCTTTTAAAATTTTCGCTGTAGAAGTTTACTGTTTCGAACAGAAGTTCACTGTTTCAGTCAGTTCTTTACCCAATCTTGTTGTTGTCCTTGTTCCTTCCAGTTTGCATCACACCAAAATATGCATATATGCATGCCACATATGTCTTTTAGCATATTCAGCTTATGATTTCTTTTTTTTTTTTTTCATTAGGCTGAAAGGTGTCATGTTTAAAGGCTCCTCCTTGGCAAGCCCAAACAAACATCAGTCCTGCCCTTGTGCTCCACACAGGGGTTTTCCCTTCCCATCGTCGCCAAATGAGGTCCAGTAAGCACCATGTCCTCTGTTGATCCTCCTGTACTGGTCTCCTTGGTAGAGCCTGAGTAGTCCAACAATGGCAATCAATACTCTAAAGAGGCTGAAACCCCAGTAGTAGCTCAGTCAAACTGGATGTCTCAGTAGTCTCCATCTGGCACTAAAGGTTTGGAGGATTCTTGGAGAGGCATGAGTCTTCATTCCATATTGGAAGGTTAAAAAGCTATGTCTCATGCCTTTGAAGGATGGCAAAAGCAGTGGCAGACACAGGGTAGCTGCACTTGCCAGCAAGAATTGGAGACAGGGAAAACAACAGTGCTTTTTTTTTTCTTTTTGTCTTTTTACTAAGGTCTCGAGTTTTTTTAATATAATGCTTTTATTGATGTTTTGTGTATTTCAGACATCATTTTTCAGTTCAACTTAGACCTATTTCCCGTTCCATTCCCCACCCCACCCCAGATCATGCATTCTGTGATAAATGTCCTGCTTTCTCTCAGTCTATTTTTATGTTTAGGAATTCACATTTTCCTTCTTTAATTTTATATTACTCTAAAATGTGGATACATACCTTCCACCCATATATAGTAATTACACAGTCTGAAAATGAGTGGTGGGTTGATTTTAGAGCCCGTAAAGAGATTTATATTATAACAACATAGTTGCTTTCAGATAAAAAGAAATATTTCAGTAATGTGGTTCAGCTTGCCTTTCAACTGGGGATTTGGTGTTAGCATCCACAAATGAGGAAATCCATTCACAGTTTGTTTTTCTGGTACTGTGTTACTTCACTTAGCATAATGGCTTCCAGTTCCATCCATTTACCTGCAAAGTTCATGATGTCATCTTTCTTTACCACTGAATAGTACTCCATTGTGTAAATGTACCAAATTTTTGTCATCCACTCATCTGTTGTGTGGCATTTGGGTTGGTTACAGCCTTTTAATGTTGTGAAGAGAGCTGCAATAAACATGGATGTGCATGTGTCTTTGCGGTAAGATGAGTCTATATGCCCAGGAGTGGTATGACTGGGTCAGGTGGTAGGCTCATTTGGAGTCATTTAAGGGTTCTCCACACTGCTTTCCATAATGATTGTACAAGTTTACCATCCCCCCACCAGTGGATGAGTCTTCCCCTTTCCCCACAACTTCTCCAGCATTTGGTGTCTTGTTTTCTTTGTCTTAGCCAGTGGTACCGGAGTGAGATGATATCCGAGAGTGGTTTTAATTTGCATTTCCTTAATTATTAATGATGTTGAACACTTTTAAAGATGTTTCTCAGCCTTCTTTAATTCCTCACTGGTGAAGTCTCTGTTCAGCCATTTACTCCATCTTTTGAGTAGGTCATTTGTTTTTTTCTTTTTTTTTTTTGAGTAGTCTATATATTCTGGATATTAATGCTATGTCAGATGTATCACTGGTGACGATTTCCTCCCACTCTTTGGGTTTTCTCTTCAATTCATTTATTGTTTCTTTCACTGTACAGAAGCTTTGGAGTTTGATGAGGTCCCATTTGTCTACTATTGACCTTATTTCCTGTGCAGCTGCTGTCTGATTTAGAAAGTCTTTTCCTATACCTATGTCTTGTAGGTTGTTGCCAACTTTTTCTTCTATTTCCTTCAGGGTTTTGGGTTTCAGATTGAGATCTTTGATCCACTGGAGTTGATTTTTGTACATAGTGAGAAGTAGGGGTTTAATTTTAATCTTCTACAAATCGTGATCCAGTTTTGCCAGCATCATTTGCTGAAGATGCTATCCTTCTTCCACTGAGGTGTTTTTTGTCCCTTTGTCAAATATGAGGTGGCTGAAATTGTATGAGCTCAAGTTTCGATCATCAATTTTGTTCCTTTGGTCAATGGGTCTGTTTTTGTGCCAGTACCAGGCTGTCTTTATGACTATGGCCCTGTAATATAGGTTGAAGATTAGTAGAGCAATCATCTCTGTATTGCACTTTTCAGTTAGGGTTGCTTTAGCTATTCCAGGTCTTTTGTTTATCCATAGGAATTTAAGGAATTTTTTTCCCAAGTCTGTGAAGAAGCTCATGGAGATTTTGATTGGGATTGCATTGAATCTGTATAGCAATTTGTGTAAAATGGATAATTTACTATATTAATTTTTCCAATCCATGAGCATGGGAGATCTTTTATCTTTTGATGTCATTTTCAATCTCCTTCAGGGGTTTAAAATTTTTGTTGTAGAGTTATTTGGTATATTTGGTTAGGTTTGTTCCCAGGTACTTTATTAATTTTGAGGCTATTGTGAGTGGGAAGGTCTTCTTACATTCCTTCTCCACTTGTTTATTGTTGGCGTAAAGAAATGCTACTGAATTTTCTAGGTTAATTTTGTATCCTGCCACTTTACTGAAACTCTTCTTAATCATTTGTAGAAGTTTTCTGGAGTTTTTAGCATCCCTTAGGTAAACTATCATATCATCTGCAAAAGGGATGCTATCTTCTTCTTTTCTGATTAGTAATCCTTTAATTTCCTTCTCTTGTCTTATTGCCCTAGCAAGTGTTTCAAGCAGTATGTTGAAGAGGAATGTTGATAAGGGGCAGCCTTGCTGCGTTCCCACCTTTAAGGGAAATGGTTCCAATTTTTTCTCCATTTAGGATGATGTTGGTAGTGGGTTTGCTATATATGGCTTTGATCATGTTGAGGAATGTTCCCTTCAGTCTGATTCCCTCTAGGACTTTAAACATGAAAAGATGTTGGATCTTGTCAAAGGCTTTTTCTACATTAATTGAGATGATCCTGTGGTATGACTTTCAGTCCATTTATGTGTTTTATGATATTTATTGATTTACATATGTTGAACAATCCCTGCATCTCTGGTATGAATCCAACTTGATTATAATGGATGGTCTTTTTGATGGGGGTCTGTATGTGATTTGCAAGTACTTTGTTGAAAAATTTTTGCATCTACGTTCATTAATGAGATGACTCTATAACTTTCTTTTTTGTTTGTACCTTTGCCTGGTTTTCGTATTGGAGTGATGCTGGCTTCAGAGAAGGAATTAGGGAGAATTCCCTCCGTATCCTTCTGAACAGATTGAGTATTAATGGTTTTGCGTGTGTGTGTGTGTGTGTGTGTGTGTGTGTGTGTGTGTATTCAGGCTTACTCCTTAAAGTTGACAGACAGAGAAATTATAAAATTACTCTTTTTTATAATGCTATTATTGATGTTTTGTGTATTTCAGACATCATTTCTCAGTTCAGTTTAGACATATTTCCCTTTCCCTTCCTACACCTCACCTCAGATCATGCATTCTGCCATAAATGGCCTGCATCTTTCTCTCAGTCTTTTTTATGTTTAGGAATTCACATGTTCCTCCTTTAATTTTATATTACTCTAAAATACGAATACATACTTTCCACTCATATACAGTAATTACAGAGTCTGAAAGTAAGTGGTGGATCTATTCTAGAGCCAGTTAAGAGATTTACATTGTAACAACATAGTTGCTTTCAGATAAACACAAGTATAACAATAACGTTGTTCAGCTTGACTTTAATCTGGGGATTTGGTGTTAGCATCCACAAATGGGGGAGACCTTTAGCCTCTTGTTTTTCTGGGACTGTGTTTCTTCACTTAGCATAATGGCTTCGAGTTCCATCCATTTACCTGCAAATCTTGATGTCATCTTTCTTTATCGCTGCGTAGTCCTCCTTTGTGTAGATGTACAACATTCTTTTCATCCACTCATCAGTTGAGGGGCATTTGGGTTGGTTCCAGCTCTTCACTATTGTGAAGAGCGCTCCAATGAACATGAATGTGCATGTATCTTTGCAGTAGGATGAGTCTTGTGGGTATATACCCCAGAGTGGTATCGCTGGGTCAGATGGTAGGGCCATTTTGAGTCTTTTAGGGTTCTCCACACTGATTTTCATAATGGCTGTACCACTTTTCATTCCCACCTGCAGTGGATGAGTGTTCCCCTTTCCCCACAACCTCTCCAGCATTTGATGTCTTTTGTGTTCTTGATTTTAGCCAGTCATATCAGAGTGAGATGATATCTGAGAGTAGTTTTAATTTGCATTTCCTTAATTATTAATGATGTTGAACACTTTTTAAGATGTTTCTCAGCCATCTTTACTTCCTCACTGGTTAAGTCTCTGTTCAGCTCTTTATTCCGTCTTTTTTTCTTAATTTATTATTTTTTATGTGTATGAGTGTACTGTCTGCATGTAGGTTGGTGCACCCATGTCACGCAATGCCGAGGAGGTCAGAAGAGAGAGTCAGGTTCCCCTGGAACTGGAGTTTAAGACAGTTCTTAGCTGCCATGTGGGTGCCTGGAATTAAACCTGGGTCCTCTGCAAGAGCAGTCAGCACTCTTAACCGCTAAATCATCTCTCCTGCCCCTACTCTGTCTTTTGAGTAGGTCATTTGTTTTATTCTTTGTTTTTTGAGTAGTCTATATAGTCTTGATATTAATGATCTTTCAGATGAATCACTGGTGAAGATTTCCTCCCACGCTGTTTACTCTTCACTTCCTTGATTGTTTCTTTAGCTGTACAGAAGCTTTTGAGTTTGATGAGGTCCCATTTGTTCACTATTGACCTTATTTCCTGTGCAGCTGCTGTCTGATTTAGAAAGTCTTTTCCTACACCTATGTCTTGCAGGTTGTTACCAACTTTTTTCTTCTATCACCTTCAGGGTTTCCTGTTTTATTTTGATATCTTTGATCCACTTGGAGGTGATTTTTTTTAAAAAAATTGTTTATTTATTTATTTATTTATTTATTTATTTATTTTTATGTGTACGAATGTACTGTCTGCATGCAGGTTTGTGCATCCGTGTTATGCAATGCCATGGAGGTCAGAAGAGGGTGCCAGATTCCCCTGGAACTGGAGCTAAAGACTGTTCTCAGCCACCATGTGGGTGCTGGGGATTAAACCCGGGTCCTCTGTAAGAGCAGTTGGCACTCTTAACTGCTAGGCCATCTCTCCAGCCCCTGGAGTTGATTTTTGTACATAGTGAGAAGTTGGGGTTTAATTTTGTTCTTCTACAAATGGTAATCCAGTTTTGCCAGCACTAGTTGCTGAAGATGATACCCTTCCTCCACTGAGGGTTTTTTGCCCCTTTGTTGAATATGAGGTGGCTGAAATTGTATGAGCTCAAGTTTGGATCTTCAATTTTGTTCCATTGGTCAATGGGTCTGTTTTTGTGCCAGTACCAGGCGTTCTTTATGACTATGGCCCTGTAATATAGCTTGAAGATTGGTAGAACAATCCCCCCCTATTGTATTTTTCACTCAGGGCTGCTTTAGCTATTCTGGGTCTTTTGTTTTTCCATATGAATTTAAAGATTTTTTTTCCCAAGTCTGTGAAGAAGCTCATGGGGATTTTGATTGGGATGGCACTGAATCTGTATATCACTTTGGGCAAAATGGACATTTTTACTATATTAATTTTTCCAATCCATGAGCATGGGAGCTCTTTCCACTTTTTGATGTCATTTTCAATCTCCTTCTTCAGGGGTTTAAAATTTTTGTTGTAGAATTATTTGGAATCTTTGGTTAGGTTTGTTCCCAGGTACTTTATTATTTTTGAGGCTATTGTGAGTGGGAAGGTCTTCTTATATTCCTTCTCCACTTGTTTATTGTTGGTGTAAAGAAAGGCTACTCATTTTTCCAGGCTAATTTTGTATCCTGCCACTTTACTCAAACTCTTGTTTCTAGGAGTTTTCTGGTGGAGTTTTTAAGCATCCCTATGTAAGCTATCATATCATCTGCAAAAAGGGATAGCTTATCTTCTTCTTTTCTGATTAGTACTCCTTTAATTTCCTTCTCTGTCTTATTTCCTTAGCAAGTGTTTCAAGCACTATGTTGAAGAGGAGTGTCCATAAGGGGCAGCCTTGCTGGGTTCCTGCCTTTAAGGGAAATGGTTCCAATTTTTCTCCATTTAAGATGATGTTGGCAATGAGTTTGCTATATATGGCTTTGATCATGTTGAGGAATGTTCCCTTCAGTCTGATTCCCTCTAGGACTTTAAACATGATGGTATGCTGGATCTTGTCAAAGGCTTTTTTTGCATCAATTGAGATGATCGTGTGGTTTTTGTCTTTCAGTCCATTTATGTGTTTTATGATATTTATTGATTTATATATGTTGAACCATCCTTTCATCTCTCGTATGAATCCAAGTTGATCATGATGGATGATCTTTTTGATGTGGGTCTGTATGTGATTTGCAAGTATTTTGTTGAGAATTTTTGCATCTATATTTATTAATGAGATGACTCTATAACTTTCTTTTTTTGTTTGTATCTTTGCCTGGTTTTGTTATTAGGGTGATGCTGGCTTCATAGAAGGAATTTGGGAGAATTTCCTCTGTATCCTTCTGAACAGATTGAGTAGTAATGGTTGTAGGACCTCTTTAAATGTTTTATAGAATTCTGCTGTGAATCCATCTGGGCCCAAACTTTTTTTAGTTAGGACGTTTTTTTATTACATTCTCAGTTTCCTCAAATATTATGGGTCTGTTTAAACTGTCAATCTCTTCTTGGATAAGCTTTGTTGGTTCCTAGGATTTAAAATATTCATCCATTTCTCTTAGATTTTCAAATTTAGTGGAGTATAGGTTTTTGAAATATTCCCATATGATTGTCTGGATCTTTACTTTGTCTGTTGTGATGTTTCCTCTTTCATTACTAATACTATTGATATGGAGTTACTCTTTCTTTTATTATTATTATTTTTTGATTAACTGGGCTAGAGGTATATTTTTTTATCTTTTCAAAGAACCAGCTTTTGGGTTAGTTGATTCTATGTATTGATTACTTTGTTTCTATTTCATTGATTTCTGCTCTGATTTTAGTGATTTCTTCCTGTCTTTTTGGTTTAGGGTTAATTTGTTGTTGTCTCTCAAGTGCTTTTAGCTGCAGTGTTATATAGTTTATTTGTTCCCTTTCTGTTTTATTGATGTGTGCACATAGGGCTATAAATTTCCCTCTCAAGCCTCCTTTTAAATTATCCCACATGTTTTGTTGTGTTGTACTGTCTTTTTCATTCAGTTCCACGAATACTTTTATTTCACTCTTTATTTCTTCCCTGACCCATTCATCATTCAGGATGGTGTTGTTTATTCTCCACATGTACTTGTAGCTAGTTGGGTTTATTCTGGTGTTCATATTGAGCTTTATTGCACTGTGGTTTGATAGAATGCATGGAATAATTTCAATCCTTTTATATTTGTTATGATTTCTTTTGTGACCCAGTATGTGATCAATTTTGGAGAATGTTCCATGAGGTGTTGAGTAGAAATTATATTCTCTGGTGTTTGGGTGGAATATTCTGTAGATATCTGTGAGGTCCATTTGGCGTATTGTATTTTTCAGTTCTGATGTATCTCTGTTTAATTTTTGTCCAGTTGATCTATCCAAGGGGCTCAATGGGGTTTTGACATCTCCCACTCTTAGTGTGTTAGGATTAATCTGTGTCTTTATAAATACTTCAATGTAGTGTTTATAAAGTTAGGTGCACCAGAGTTTGGTGCATAGACATTTAGGATTGTGAAGTCTTTGTAGTTAATTGTTCTTTTGACAAGGATGTAATGGTCCTCTTTGTCTCTTCTGATTAGTTTCACTTTGAGATCTATTTTGTCTGATATTAGAATAGCCACTCTGGCTTGTTTCTTGGTACCATTCACTTGGAATATTTTTTTTCTATCCTTTTAGTCTATGGTGGTATCTGTCTTTGAGGGTGAGATGGGTTTCTTGTAGACAGCATATAGAAGGATTCTGTTTCCTAATTCATTCTCCCAGTCTATGTCTTTTGATTGGGTAGTTTAGACCATTAGTATTTAAGGTTATTATTGAGAAATGTGTGTTGCTTTCTTTCACCTTATTTTTTGTTCACTTTCTTGATCTAGGTTTGTATTTACTCTTATATGCTTTTGTTGATTTCTCTCTTTAATTGCTTAGGGATAGTTGCTCCTTTTCTCTGTTCTTTGGATTGCTTCAAGGATTTTCTGGTGCTGGTTTCTTAGACATGTATTCTTTCATCTTTTTTGTATTGTGAAAGATTTTTCTTTCTCCTTCAACTATAACTGACATTTTTGCTGGATATAGTAGTCTGGGTTGGCATATAAAGTCGTTTAGCACAGGGGATACTTTGGTCCACGTTCTTTGCTGGGTATATTAACCTGGGTTGGCATTTATAGTCATTTAGCACTGGGAATGGTTAGTCCACGTTCTTCCTGCTTTCATAGTTTGCACTGAGAAGTCAGCTGTGATTCTGATGGGTTTCCCCTTATATGTAACTTGTTGTTTTTCTCTCGTGGCATTCAGTATTTTGTCTTTGTTTTGACCATCTAGTGTTTTAACAATTATATGGTGTGGTGAGTTTCTTTTCTGGTCCTGTCTATTTGGTGTTCTATGTGATTCCTATATTTGTATGGGATTGTCTTTTTTCAGTTTGTGGAAATTTTCTTCTATTATCCCGTTGAAGATCTGGTCAATAGTGTTGTCTTCAGTTTCTTCTCCTTCCTCTATTCCTATGATGTGGAGGCTTGGTCTTTTCATAGTCCCACATTTCCTGGTTGTTCCACTCTTGTGTTTTTTGTTTTTTTTTTAATTTTTCATATCTTTACTTGAGCATTCTAGTTGCTCCATATTATCCTGCAGGTCTGATGTTCTTTTTTTCTGCTTCTTCCATTCTGCTTCTGAGGCTTTTCCACATCCTTTCCTGGTGATTGGACGAATGTTCAATTTCCTTTTTCATGTCATCCTGTGATTTCTTAATATTTTCCACTTCCCTCTGGAGCCTGTCATTCTCATCTTGTAGCTCCTTGGTTCGTTAGTCATTTTCTTTTTTCATTTTGGCCTGGAATCTTTTCTTTTCGGAGACTGTCATTTTCTACCTTTAGTTCTTTCCAACGTTTGTCATTATCTCCCTGTAGGTCCTTCTTGAGTTTTTTTTTAGTCTCTCCCCTTAGTTCGTTCCAACATTTGTCATTATCTCCCTCTAGGTCCTTCCTGAGTTTTTCATTCTCTTTCCTTAGTTCTCTAATTTCTTTGAATATGTCTACAGTTGTTCTTCTAAGGTCAGTGTCCTTGCTTCTTTCCTCAGAGATCTCACTGTAGGGATCTTCTGTAGGGTTGGTAGTGTTCGGTGTGGATTTGTGATGAGCTTTTCCCATGTTGTTTTTTTTTCTTTGTGTATTTGGCATGTGGATTTGTCTGTTTATTTCTTTCTTTGGATTCTGGCACCTCAACGTTGGCTGCACAGACTTTAATCACTAATGCTGCACCTCTTAGGTCCTCTGCACCACATCTCCACTAGGTTGACCTGGGTGGGGAGGGGGAGGGAGGGATGGATGGATTGTGTTGCTACTTTTGGCCTGCATGCCAGTAGGCTCCCAAGGGTCAAGGCATTTCTGCCTTTCCTTACTGTCACACGAGTCCATGCACCTGTCTGGAGCCCAAGCCAGGATTTCTGGGGCGGGTGGTGAACCCCCCAAGGGCCGAGGCAGATCCTCCTTGCCTTACCGGCACCTGAATCCATGTGCCTTTCTGGAGCCCAAGCTGGGACTCTAAAATTAGTCTTCTATATCATTGGTTTAAGTGTTATTTCTATAGAACTTAAATCCAACTTTTGTCTTAAACATTACATTTTGTAGTTTGTGTTGAAATTTTGTGTATTCCATACAGTACATCATAGTCATCTTTATGTCCGCTTCCCCATTGTGACCTCCCACTGTCCCCTCACTGAATTTCATGCCCAATGCCATTTATGTTACCACCCATCAAGTCAAGTAAGTGTCTCCAGATGGGAGGTAAAGTGAAAGAAAGTAGCCTGACAGACAAGGGGGGAGAGAGGGAAAGTTATTCAAGAAACTATGAAAGTAAAGGGGAAGAATCTCGAGACAGGGGAAAACCACAGGAGTTAGGTATTATCAAGGGGGAATGGGGAAAATGGAGAGGGATGAAGGAGGGCTTATGGGTATGCATAACCTCGTGTGAATGTTTGCTAATGCTTCAGCTAGCATGCTGTAAGATCACGTGCCAGGCAAGAGGCCTCTGGCTCTGCCCCAGGAGGTGAGGGCAATGCATGATGTTATGGGGGTCTCTGGGCATTGGCTCTTGGGAAGTAATGTCATACAGTGTGGAAACTGCATGCCCTAACCCTATATAGCTGTTTGCCTGGCTTGAGTAAAGAGAATTTCTACAAGCTATACTATTAGCCAGAGATCTCTGAGGCATTATGCAATCAATTATGGATCAGTTGGGGAGTATAAGTGTATTGTCTGCATGTGTTTTAGTGCACCTTTGTCATGCAAAGCCCACAGAGGTCAGAAGAGGCCATCAGATTCTCCCAGAACTGGAGACACAGATGGTTGTTAACTGCCATGTGGGTGCTGTGAGTCAAACTTGTGTCCTCTGCAAGAGCAGCTAGTGCTCTTAACTATTGAAACAACTCTCCAGCCCTCATTTCTAGCAGCATTCCACTATTAGATAATACAATTTCTATTCTGCTCATTTGTTGAAGGAAATGTGCTTCTGCAGTTTTTGTTGTTGTTTAGTGAAGACTGCTACTATGAATTTGAGACACCCATGCACAAAACCTGCTATCAACTACCTAGTAATAGAACTGCTGCATAGGGTGTTAACATGTATTCACCTATAAGAAACTTCTAGTTTCACAGTGTTCACAACAGTTTTTTAATATTTATTTTATTTATTTTGTATGTGTATGAATGTACTGTCTGCATGTAGGTTTGTGCACCCATGTCGTGCAATGCAGCAGAGGTCAGAAGAGGGCGTTGGATTCCCCTGGAACTGGAGTTAAAGACGGTTCTCAGCCGCCATGTGGGTGCTGGGGATGGAACCCGGGTCCTCTGCAAGAGCAGTCGGCGCTCTTAACCTCTAGGCCATCTCTCCAGCCCCTCACAACATTTTTTTTAAAGTTATGTCAATAATGTGTGTGATATCCAGTCCTCTACTATGTGATATTTGGTATGAAGGTGTATGTTATTATTGTTTTAATTTACCTTTCTGATGATTCATACTATTTAGTAAATTTTCATATGGTTAGTAGCCATTCACATAATATCTGTATTAACTTCTATTCTGCAAATATTTCACTATATAGGTATATTGAAATATCATTTTTAAAATGGAGCTGGTAAATAAAATGAAATAAAATATTTTTAAAAATATCAAACTGCATATGATAATGATAAACATATTTTATATTAATTTTCCAGTCACTTTTTCCTACTTTTAATCATGGACAATAAACAATATACTTTTATTGCTGTAGTTTTGCTTTTCTTAACAGTTCATGTATGTAAAAATAAACATGTGATCTATTATATGATGTCTGTAAGTTAGCCAAATATTTTGGAAGTTAATCCATATTTGCTAAGATTGAGTGTTTTTTTTAAATATTTTATTTTTATTTTATGTGTATGAGTATATTGCCTACATGTGTGTAAGTACACCTCTACTGTGCAATACCCATGGAAGTCAAAAGAAGGTGTTGGATCCCCTAGAACTGCACTTAGGAATGGTTGTCAATTGTCATGTAGGTGCTGGGGACTGAACTGGGATTCTTTGAAAGAACATCCAATGTTCTTAACTGCTGAGCCATCTCTAACCCCTGATCTGAATGTTTTCATCTTATCTAAATTTGTATGTTGATATCCTAACCCTCAAAGCAATACTGTTGGAAAGTGGGGGCCTTTGGAAGGTGATTCCTTATGAATGGAATTAGTGTTCTTATCAGAAAGACATCAGAGGGTTTTCTGTCCTCTTCTGGGATGTGATGGCTATGTAGGATGTGGGCACTAGGCAGACATCAAGTATGCATTGCCCTTATCATGGACTTCTTAGTTTTCTTAGTGTAAGGAATAAATTCAAGTTATTTACAATCTACAAACTTATGATATATTATTTACTTTTTCTTTTTAAAATTTAATCCTTTTTTAAAATTTATTTTTGTATGTGTATGAGTGTACTGTCTGCATGTAGGTCTGTGCACCCGTGTCGTGCAATGCAGTGGAGGTCAGAAGAGGGTCTCGGATTCCCATGGAACTGGACTTCTCCTGGAATTGGAGTTACAGACGGTTCTTAGCCACCATGTGGGTGCTGGGGATCGAACCCGGGTCCTTTGTAAGAGCAGTCGGTGCTCTTAACCACTAGGCTATCTCTCCAGCCCCTAATCCTTTATTTTTATTTTATGTGCATGAATGTTTGTCTGCTGGATGTAAGCATCCCATGTGTATGCAATACCTGTGGAGACCAGAAGATGGCACTAGATATCCTGAAACTGAAGTTATAGATGACTGTCAGATACCATGTTGGTGCTGGGACCTGACTATTTCCAACTTATGATATTTAAGTGTAGCAGTCTCAGTGTACTAAGACAATATTTTAACATTTATCAGTTCTTTTTCATTGGTAATGATGAGCAGTAGTGATTTGGTGCCTAAACCATGTTTATCCTTTATCATTTTATTGCTATTTTTAAATTTTATTTATTGTTATTATTTTTATGTGTATGAATGTACTGTCTGCATGCAGGTCTGTGCACCCGTGTCGTGAAAAGCCACGGAGGTCAGAAGAGCGTGTCGGATTCCCCTGGAACTGGAGTTAAAGATGGCTCTCAGCCACCATGTGGGTGCTGGGGATCGAACCCAGGTCCTCTCCAAGAGCAGTCTGCACTCTTAACCACTAAGCCATCTCTCCAGCCCCTTATTGCTATTTTTTTTTTACTAATAAGGCTGTTATTACCAGTTAGACAAAAGTTGCTGTGTAAACATGATGTTATATTTGTCAGATATTTAAATGTAGAAATTACTGTTTCATACATTAAATTTATATTTATCATTTGAAGAAAATTACAAAATGGTTTCAAGAGAGACCATACCATTCTACAGTTTGAACAGCAGTGTATGAGTTTATGTTCATCACATTTATCATTATCTGCTCTTTAAAATTGTGTAGCTGGGGTGTATATGTG
This sequence comes from Rhizomys pruinosus, assembly GCA_009823505.1. Lineage (NCBI taxonomy): Eukaryota > Metazoa > Chordata > Mammalia > Rodentia > Spalacidae > Rhizomys > Rhizomys pruinosus. Next base: position 198,450 of record VZQC01013712.1, read on the forward strand.
TGGATGGTACACAGTGTGTGCCCATGTATGGACATGCATGGTTATTTGCATGAATGTAGAAGCCAGAGGTCCACCTTTGGTATCATTCTTCAGGAGCTGTCCACCATTAGTTTTTGAGATAATGTCTCTCACGGGGACCTGGGGCCACGTAATTTGGCAAGGCTGACTGGCAGTCAGCCCCACATGTCCTATGTAGACCAGGCTGGCCTTGAAGTCAGAGATCCACCAGCCTCAGCCTCCAAAGTGCCGGGATTATAGGCATGTACCATCACGCCCGCTTCATTTTTCTTATCACCATTATTTCATGAACCAAGGTTATGATAGCTGCTTTAAAGTCTATTTATGCTAATCTCAACATTTTCATCTTAATGCTTACCATTGTCGATTGCCTTTTAAATATGTTTGAAATTCTTTATGTGCGAATTGGTTTAGCCTGAAGATTAAGTGAATGTCCCAGTTTCTATTGAATGTTAATGTGAAGCTGATAATTTGAGATGTTGTAGTTTCATGATAACTAGGAAATGCTATTTAATAGCTGCACATATACACAATTAGGGGTGTTTACCAATATAAGATGTAGCATACCTAATTCTGTAGGAGTTTCATTGAAAACCTACTATCACCAGGACTGCTTATGTGTGTTTGGAATAATTATATTTTAATGAAGACCTTGTGTTGGAGGCTTTTTGCACTTGAAAGAAATAGCTCTTCATAGTAAGTTTGAAGTCGTTGAGTCACCAGTTATTCATTTACTTCTCCTGTTTCTGTGTCCTAAAATAGCCTGACACTTGCGCACTGAAAGCTAATTTGACTATGACATTTTCAATTGGATTCCATTGATAGACACAGAATGAAATCTGTAAATGAAATGGAAAATAAAACTGAACTCCATTTTTTCTAGAAATCTGAGGTCAATCTTATTAAACTTACAATTTTATAGATGGTTGTAACATTATGATTTGGGTATTATGTACTCAAAATAACCCTTCTAACTTAACTATTATTTATTAGAAACGATGGAAAAATTTCAAAGATCTAAAATTTCCTTAAATTGTCTTTTATGCAGAATTCCTAATTGCATAACTATAAATTTTCCCTCTTAATTATATAAGGCAATTCAGCTATTTTTATTGGAGTAGAAAGGTGCTAGATTTGCAAAAATACTTTTACAGGATCATTGTAGATTGTCCATTTTTAATAAAAAGAATTTTCACCCTCAGGTTTTAGAAATTTCAGGTGACTTTACATTTATACAAACTGTATCAAATAAGAAGGACAAGGAAAGAGCTTAAAACATCTGTGGAATGTTCATGACAAAAGTGAGAAAAAACTTCCATAGGCCTTACTGATCATGTGAATATATTTAAAATCTTGTTTTTGGCATGGCAGTTGCCATCAGAAGTGCAGTGCATGTCAAACAAGCTCTGGGCCTATCTTCCTGCTGATGACCTGAATGCTGCTGCTGCTCTACCCTTGCTGCTGCATTAAGCATCAGGTCAGGTTCTTTCTTTGTGAGCCCAGTGCCAGCAAGGGGACTTAGTATACGTATATCACTGAGAGGAGGCAAGATGGCTCACTGGGCAAAGGTGCTTGTGGCCAAGATTAACAAACCCTTAGTTTGATCTGTCAGATCTACATGATGGAAGGAGAGAACCAGCTCCTCCCAAGCTGTCCTCCAACTTCCACATGTGCATGGTGTCATGTGTGTGCTCATTCACACAAATAAATACAAATAAATAGAATAGTATAATGTTTATAAATGGTTTTAAGGCAAAACAACACACATGAGGACTGCACTGTGTGCCTTTTACTTAGGAATGGGCTGACTGATGACCTGGGTGGAGAATATAAAAATGTGGCATCCAAATTAATACTTTTTATAAGGTATGTCTATTATATTAAGGAAAACTATATTTTGCTTAATGATTCTATTTTCAACATAAGAAAAATCATTTTTGTTAAAAGTGTGGAGATGTAAACCTCATCATTTGAGCATTTTATTTCCTGTTGAAAAATAGAAAACTGTTTAGTTCATTGTCCATGGATTTGAACAGATTAATACATGCTTCTTTTGGTAGATAGACTACCAAAGGATTAACTTGGGTTAACTCAGTAGTCCTGAGTTCCTTCAACACTCTTGTTTCAAATCATGTCCTGTCTTTGTTATTGGCACTTGACTGGTGGCTCTCAGGAGATAGCCTCTAATTTCTTCAAATATTCTGACTGACAGGTTTGAATTTGTACGCAGTAGCCCTTGGGCCATGGTTTTTTCTTATGGCTGATTACATTTATTCTAACAATGATTCGTTACAAATGATAGTTTCTGTCCTACAGAGTAGAAGAGAATCTCAGTAGCTGTGGTAATTCATAAATTTGCTGCTTGCCTCATGAATGACGCACAGTAAAATCCATGGACTCTAAGGCTCAGATTACCTTCCTCGGTTGGTACACATTATTTCTACTACAGTTACGTGTGTTCATCTGTGACTTCTCTGGGATACTTGAAAGTTTGAATCTGGTTTCACTTTCACTTAGTCTCATTCACATTTTCCCTTTGATGACTTTGATCTGTATCTTTCACTGTATAATCAATCACATGGGAATCAGTTATCCTGATAGTAGTTGATATATCATGATCTCTGATATGGGATTTGTTAGAAAGATTGTGACACAATAAAACATGGCAAGTTCATTGTTTGCAAAATGGAAGAAGAGGCTGTGCATGATAACCTTTTGATGTCTGAATGGCTACATGGTCATTCATTGTATGAGATAGCAGCTGTCATATGATCAGTATATGGAGGTACAAGTAGCTGGCCACCTGCATTCATAGGGAAATGCAAAATATTGAAAAATTATCTAAAGAGACATGTCCTTAGTTATTTTTATTTGTGGTAGATAAAATGGAAGGAAGGGGTTGTGCTGGAGTAAATCCTAGTATTTCATGTAACTCATAGTTCACCCTGTCCAATGTATGGCTTTTATTCTCAGAACTGCTACAAAAAGTGAAAATTAACATTATGGAATCTAGGTTGTTTCCAGTTCCTGGTTATTATGCGAAGGACAGCAAAGAACATGAATGAGCAGGTCATTCTATATTGGGGATAGAATCTTTTGGTTATATGCCAAAACAGTTTTTAGCTTTCTAAGGAATCTCCACACTGACTATGGAAATCAGTGTGGAGATTCCTTAGAAAGCTAAAGAAAGCTTTCACTCCCTCCAGCAGTGGATAAGGATACTCCTTTCTCCACATCCTTGTCAGCATTTGTCTTTGTTTGTTTTTTGGATCGTAGCCATTAAGACTGGACTGGGGTAAGATGGAATATAAAAATGGTTTTCATTCACATTACCTTGATGATTAAAGATGTTGAACACTTTGTTATTAATATTTTTATTTTATATGTACGAGTGCATTGCTTGCATATACTTAAGTGCTCCCATTTCCTGCAATGCTCTCGAGGTCAGAAGAGGACATCAGATCCCCTGTAACTGGAGTTGGGATTGTTGTTATCTGCCATGTGGGTGCTGAGAATCAAACCTGGGTCCTCTGTAAGAGCAGCCAGTGCACCTAACCACTGAGCAATTGCTCTAGTCCCAGATGTTGTACATTTTTAACGTGTTTCCCACCGATTTGCATTTTATTTTTAGAGACATCTTTGTTTATCTCCTTGACACAATTTTTAGTTGAGTTGCTTGATGTTTAGTTTTTTGAATTCTATGTGTGTTCTGGATGCCCTTTATCAGAAGCATATCTGATAATGATTTCTTATTCTCTAGGCTCCATTTGCTTTCAATTTATAAAGCCATTTGCTCTACAGAAGCTTTTTAGTTTCATAAGGTCCCATTTATGAGTGGTTGGAATTGGTGCTTGTGCTATAGGAGTCCTATTCAGAAAGTCCTTTTTGGTGCATTTAAGATCAAGTTCAGTCCTTAATTTTTCTCTGTCTGGTTCAGGCTATCAGGTCATATACTGAAGTTCCTTGATCTATTTGCAGTTGAGTTTTATGCATGGAGAGATACATACCTAATTTCATTGTTGATATGCCACTATTCAGTTTCACCAGCAACATTTGTTCACATCCTGTCTTTTATCCAATATGTATTTGTGGCTCCTTTGTCAAAAATAAGATGGCTATAAATGCATGGGTTTAAATCTGGTTCTAAATTTTATTCCACTGATCAATGTGTCTTTTTTAATTCTAGTACCACGTTGCTTTTATTGCTATAGATCTGTAATATAACTCAGGGAACACTGCAGAAGAGGAGGCTGGCTAAAAGATTGTAAGAGCCAAAGGAGATGAATGACCACAAAGAAATACAGTTTCCCAGACAGCTGGTGAATTACTCATATGAACTTTCAGCAGTTGTGATAGCATACACATGTCCCATTTAAGCTCAAGTCAGACAAAATCCCAGAAAGTGTGTAAAAGTATCCCAATCCTGCCTGAAGAACTATTGGCAACCAATGGCTTCTGCGAAGGGTAGATTCAGTCTTATTTAAGGTTGAGATTCTATAAGTTGATCAGGCAACAGTGGATAAAGCCAAAGCAAAGGCAACTGGGGACCCAGACCTGACTCTGGAGAAAGAGAGAGAGAGAGAGAGAGAGAGAGAGAGAGAGAGAGAGAGAGAGAGAGATTTGGCATGTGGTTAGTAGATGAGAGTGGATATGGAAGGGAATTTAAATATGATCAAAATATATTGAATAAAATTTGAAAAATTTCAACAAATCTTAAAAAATACTGATGGTGTCTGTATGGACTCTGATAATAAAGAAGGTATTCCATCTGGAAGGTGGGGACAAATCCAAAAATCCACAAAATGAATTGGTTTGGTGTTTAATAGCTGCTTCCTTAAAGTAAATGATTATTAGGTCCCTGAAGAACCTTGAGCACAAATGGATTCTGATGATGATCTGTCTCCTTGGCTTTAGATATTATATAATGGAGGAATATATTTAAGTTGATTTAAGACCCACTGTTTACCATTGAATAGATGACTACATTTGATTCTAACCAACATCAAGTTCTTCCTAATAGGCTAGCCAGCCTTGAGGACTGAATAAAAGTCACTGCATAGTTCACTTGTCTTGAAAATATTTATCAATGAGTTTTCCACCCACTTTAAAATGTAACTGAAAATGCCTACCAAGATTAACCAGCCGAAAAAAGGAACTTAGGAGTCATGGTAGATTGGCTTTATATTGACTAGATGTTCATCCACTTAGTATATATTTCACCCACTTCTGAGTAAATGCTGTGAATCAGGAACACATTTCACATGATCATTTCATTTAATCTTGCAAAGTCAAGCAGTCATTTAAGACGCTGAAGAAGATTTTTTAAATTTACTTTCCTCTAGGGATCTCGCAGATGGAAGAAAACAATAATAGAGGGAGGGAGGGAGAGAGAGAGAGGAGAGAGGAGAGAGAGATAAGGAGAGAGGGAGAGAGAGAAAATATAGAATAGGTCAAGAGATTTACTCCAGAAAATTGGGAATCTTTAAATAATTTTTACATAGTTATTAGGAAATGGATTGAATAAACTAGCACCAATAGGGTTGCAATTGTTAGCATATGAGGAGACATTTATTGTTGAAATCAGAGTTAACATGTCAATGAAAATTGAATTGGGTGCCAGGCGTGGTGGTGCACGCCTTTAATCTTAGCACTTGGGAAGCAGAGGCAGGCGGATCTTTGTGAGTCCAAGGCCAGCCTGGTCTACAGAGCGAGTTCCAGGACAGCTGGGGCTACAGGGAGACCCTGTCTGGAAAAAAAAAAAAAGAAAGAAAATTGAATTGGTTGGACAGGTTTTATGTGAAGTGGTTGTGTCTCCTTTGTTTGCATGTATTATTGAAATGAATATTATGTCCAGTGGGAAACACTTTGTCAATCCAATATGGGGATACAAGGTGTATTTCAACAGCGTTTGACCAGTATTAACCAAATGTATTAACTAGGAACCTACAGATTTTCTTGAACTCATTCAGTTTTTCCATTTAAAACAGTACGTGATATCTGGTGGAGAAAGAAAAATACACAACTACTTTAATTACTGACATATTAGAGTACCTTCACAATAGCCCTGTGTGGATAAAGAAAAGCCAAATGGCTTATGGAAGTGAACAACAGACAGACTGCCCAGGCTTGAAAATTGTAGTATGATGCATAGACTCATCATTCTAAAAGAATGAAACAATGCAAACATTTACTCAGTTACAGATCTTAAAAATATGTTAGAATGTGTTTTAATATACTTTCTCAACTGCATTATATATGCATAACTTTAATAACATTATTTCCTCACACCCCCTTCTGCTGAAATCCGTCTTCTTCCCCAAAAGCCCCCTTCTTACATCATGTCTGTTTTATAAGCCACTGAGTTTAATTCCATGAGCATGGGTCGGGGATTAACTGCTTGTGCAAGGAAACTTAGCAGTGGCTACTACTCTGGAATATGACTCATTTTTCCCTAGCAAGAGTTAACTGCCCGTAGATCCTCAGGGAGGGTGAGACCCTGTATGTCCTTCCTTCTCTGTAATGGAATGTTCATGTGCCCAGTCTTGTGAAGTTATTTTGCAAAAAGCCTCTCTTGCTGTAGGTTTATGGGCACATCAGCAATGTCATGTCCAGAACATGACATTTTCACAGCAATACTTCTCATCCTCTGGCTCTTACACTCTTTCCATCCCCTTTTCTTTGCTCCCATTTGCCTTGGACCAGGTGATATAGTTACCTTGTTTCTGGCTAAGTACTTAATGGTCAGGGATTCTCAGTACTTTCACCAATTAGGAGTCTACATTTCTTTCTTGACACTAATCTTTAAAAAACGATAGGTATTAGTTGATAGATATCTAGGTTGCTTCCATTTCTTGGCTATTATGAGTAGAAAAGATATGATCATGGATAAGAAGGTATCTCTGTAGTAAGATACAAAATTCTTTGGGCATATTTCTTTTAACTTATTATGTTTTATGTGTATGAGTGTACTGTCTGCATGTACATTGGTGCACACCTGTCGTGCAATGCAACAGAGGTCAGAAGAGGGCATCAGATTCCCCTGGAACTGGAGTTAAAGATGATTCTTAGGTGCCATGTGGCTGCTGGGAATCAAACCAGGGTCCTCTGCAAGAGCGGTCAGCGCTCTTAGCTGCTGAGCCATCTCTCCAACTCTTTAGGTATATTTCTAAGAGTGGTATGGCTGCATCATGTGGTAGATCTACTTCTAACTTTTAGAGGAATCTCCCCACTGATTTTCATAGTGACTGTATCAGTTTGTAATCCCATCAACAGTGAATAAATGTTCATCTCTTCCCATATCCTTGCCATCATTTGTTTTTGTTTATTTTTTATCTTAACCATTAACATCTGAGTGGTGTAACATGAAATCTCAAACTTGTTTTAATTGTATTTCTCAGCCCCTTAAGAATATTAAACATTGTGAAATATATTTACCAGCTATTTGTATTTCCTCTTTTGAGACCTCCCTGTTTGGTTACTTGTCCCAACTTTTAACTTTTTTATGTTTAGTTTTGTGAATTTTTGTGTATTGTAAATACAAATCCACTGTCATATGTATAGCTGATAATTTTTTTCCATTCTGTCGGCTGCTTCTTCACTTTAATGATATTGTTTTTTGAAGTACCAAACCTAGAGGTCCATCAGTGACGAATGTGTAATGAAAGTATGGTACATATACACGATGGAATATTATTCATCTGTCAAGAAAAATGAAGCTATAAAAATCACAAGAAAATGGACAGAACTGGAAACAATGATCCTGAGGGAGGTAAACCAGACCCCAAAAGACACAATATTGTATAGTCTCCATCATAAGTGGATGCTGGCTTTGTACCTTTGACTTATGCATGTATACATAAATTAATGCATCTCTCTCTTCTCTCCAGAGAAGCCTTTTCATGAAGCAGAGTGTGATTAGTACAGAAACCTACTACTGGCCAACATGAAAAGAATAAGAGACTTCAGAGTGCCTGTCCCTAAAATAGGACTTCTATATCAATCCTTTGCTTCCCTAGGCTCAGGGTTTATTGCATCACAGGGGGAAGAAAAACTGAAAGAGTCAGAGATGGTGTATGACCACAATGAGATAGTTTTCCAAACAGCTGGGCAGTTACCTGTATGAACTCAGAGCAATTGTGATAATATACTCAAAACCCACACAAACTCAAGCCATACAAAATCCCAGCATAGAAGTGAGGAAGTGGGAGACAAGTCCCAACCTTAACTTAAGAACCACTGGCAACCTATAACTGCTGGAAGCAGAATAGTCAGTCTCTTTTAAGGTGTGTGTTGAAACAGGCTCCAGTGGATGGAAACACCCAAAGGGCATTTTGGGGACAGAAATTTGACTCAGTAGGCCTTATGAGCACATGTACATGCACACACACACACACACACACACACACACACACAGAACACAAACACGCAGTTGATTCAGAGTGCTCTCGTGTGCATGTGTGTGTGGGGGGTTATTAAGGGGTTTGCATATATGGGAAGGAGTCTTAAGTATTATTAAAATATGTATGAATACTTGTAAAAATTCAATAAAAATGTAAAATAAGTATCTTCCATTTTTCCTTTATGTGGAAACAACCCCAATTTACAATGACTTTCTTTTTAAACTATTTTGCCTCAAGATTATTCAGATTCAATGACTTAATCTCAAAATCTGTTTAGGAGCTACTTGGCTTTAATGAAAATAATATCTGTAATAAGTTGGAGTGACCATTTCATATTCATGTCAGAAATTGAAGAACTCTGTGAACTTAACTAATGAAATGGTGACACATATAATTAATGAAGTCTGGTTGAAATTTCTAGTAAGAATGCAAGGACCTGTCTAAATTAACACATTTTTAGGAATAACAGGAATGACAAACACTGACACATTATGCTAGCAGCTAAAAATGAGACATTGTCATTGTCTACTAGAACTGAGTAGGTACAATAGGACCTCAATTTTTTTTTAGAGTTTGGAGTATTGGTATATCATGTTTGGGAATACAGTTAACTCTAGTCCATAAAGCTAACCACAAGAAATTTAAATTAAATAGAGACCTGAACAATCCTAGTTTGTATCTGAATTCTGAAACTTGATGGCTCAAACAATGACTTCAGTCTCTTATAATATACATTCAATATGTTATTTTGAAAGTATTCACAATTTGGGTGTGGTTGAGAGATGACTCATTGGTTAGGAGTGCTGGCTGATTGTACAGAGCACCTGAATCAAGTACCCAGTACTCACTTGGTGGCAAACAACTGTCTTTAATTCCTGTTCCAGGGGATCAAATGCTCTCTTCTGGCCTTCATGGGCATTTTACACATATGATTCTCTTACATACATGCTGGGAAAAACACTCATACACATAAAATTAAAATAAACAATTAAAAATAAAGGTGTCCACACTTTGCATTTGTGTAGACCAGAGCTTATGGCAAAAGACAAAGAATGCTGGAATTTTGCACCAGAAATGCTGCTAGACATGGTAGTATGTTATATACTGTTGAGAGAAAATTATTGGTATTCAGCTGATTAAAGTTGTCACTATGATTGGGGGATCACAAAATAATCTTGAAGTCATTATTAATAATATTTAAGTAAAGTTTTGTAAGGAAGGCACATCTAAAAGATCTCAATAATAAAATAGGAGTAATTTATACAGGTACATGCTACTGGAGGAATGTGAGGATGTAGTCATTATTTTCAGGATTAGATACGTCCTTGTATATTTAGTCCAGCTTCGTACCTACCTGAGGACATGTCATATCTTTCTGCCACTTGTGAGGTTCTCACGGTCCAGCTCCTATCTCCTAATAAATATAACCTTAGCTTATGGATTCTAGTTCTAATGTAGATGGAGGAACATTCTGTTTGGAAAGCATTATAATTACTGATAGAAAAATGGAAAAGAAAGTTAAAGTATTCTTAATTGTGAGCTAATTATAATACAAGGATTTTATTGATATATATCAATAACTATGATGCACATTATATATATGATCTCTTAAATATGTATATCTGTGCACACACACTTTATATATACATATATATGAATGAATATATGTATGAATTAATAAAAAGAGTGCAGTGAGATGTCTCAGCAGATAAAGCATCTGCTGCGAAGCCCAAGGACTCCAGTTTGATTGCTGGGACAAACATGGTGAAATGAGAGAACCAAATTGTTGACCTCCGTATAGGCACCATAAGGTGCACTCCCCCACACTTAATTAATTAATTAATTAAAAATATAATTATAACCCAACCCAAGTGATGCATTTTAAGATTTTTTTTTCTCTAAGGTGATGGAAAAATAGAAAAATAAAAAGTTAAATGTCTAGATTTATTTGGACTCATAAAGTACAATAAAAAGATGAACAGGTAGAATGTGAGAGGGCAGTGGCTTAGCCATATGGTTAGGCAAATTAGAAGTAGAAAGTTTGAAAATTGAACGTTTTGGAAGTCACCGTGGGAATTTTAAAGGTAACTCAATTCAAACATGTAGATATTGAAGAGAAGAACCCTTTCTCAAATCAGAAGGTGAATGAAGTCAGCATCCAGAGATTTTTAGGCATGTCTTGAGGAGGGCTCTTGGATGAGTAAACATGAGAGAGCTGCAGCAAATATGAGAGAGCTGTAGCATTGCAGAGATGGGCTGGTCATCAACATGTTTGACTTGCACCTTCTGAAACATAAAGTGAACCAAAGCTGTATTTTTTCCAGGCAGAGAGGAAAAGAGTGTAGAAAGGAGGGAACCACACTGTGGTTTCAATATGATTTATCACCCTAAATCCATGTAGAAATCTTATTATTGCATGTCACCCCACAGAGTCACATGTTAAAGTTATTAAGAAACTGGAAAGGCTCGAGATGTGTCTGTGGTTAAAAGCACTTTCTTCCCTGCAGAAGATCCATGTTTGGTTCTTAGTACCTAAATCTGACTGCTCACAGCTACCTGTATCTCCAGTTCTCAGTGTACCTAATGCCCTCTTCTGTTGTATTTATAAATTTCCCTATCTCTAGCCTGTCATTATAGTAATGAAGAGCAGACTAATATAGTTATATTACCCTGAAGGGAATGTCACCTACACACATGGCACAATAACCACATTAGATTACTATCTGTATCCCTAGAATGATATAGTTCTGACAAGAGTACTTAATGTGGCTTAGGTTTGCTTACTTAGTGAGAGATGTAAGTTCCCAAAACACTATATTGATTTTCTAACACATCCTTAGGGACATTCTAGGATGAGGTAGAGCTTGAGGGTTCTTGGCATTTTGATAAAGGTTAGTAAGTAAAAATAGACATTTTCCTCTTGTTTTTAAAACTTGTTTGTGAACAGAAATAAATGTGCCATTTCATTAAAGAAAAAAATAAGAACAGAACATACTATACTAATTTAGACCAGTGAATTATAATTCCTCAAGCCACAGATTACTCTTTATAAGATATATGACTCAAAAGTGGCCAAAAGGATACCATATTGAGTGATTATATCATATATAATCCTTAGAATTATAATTTGATATCAATTGTGAATTGTAGCACAGCAGGGTCTGCATTTCTGGGGGATTTTGGAGAGAGGAGATGAATGTGTGTGTGTGTGTGTGTGTGTGTGTGTGTAATAATTTGTATTACTAGTCCAGATTTTTCCCCATCTCAGTGGTCCAGAACCAAGCTCTAACTGTAGTTGCCAGAACTAGGGGTATTCCCTTACCAAGAAGACTCTATATGACTTTGTACCATTATGTCAGCATTGCCTAAGGGTTTTATGAGATGGGTTTTTCATTTTTCCTTCCAGCAAAATTGAATTTGGAAGTAAGAACTTCATTGCCTATGTAGTTAAGAAATTCCACTGATTCTATCTTTACCTAATATTAAGCTATTTGAATGAATTGATTGAGTTTCTTCTTACATTGAGTCTATGAAAAACTTTTGATTATAGGGACTTAACAGACTGATGTTGGTGCCAATAAACTGTACCAGAAAAATAGCTGAAACTAACATTTAAATTTTTTCTTACTATTTTTTCCATTTTAAAATAAAATTTTAGTTGGAATTTTATAAATTCATACAATATCACATTTATATTCTTCCTGTATCTGTAACCTCTTTCTAACCTCCTACCAAATTTCTGTACTCTAATACATACATACAGTGTGTGTGTGTGTGTGTGTGTGTGTGTGTGTGTGTGTGTGTGTAAGAAAACAAATGACTTCTGAGAAGGGGAGATTTAGTCTCCTTTAAGGGTGACATTCTTTGTAAGTTTACCAGGCTCCAGTGGATGAAACCACAATGAAAGGATTTTAGGGATAGAAATGTGAAATTAACATCTTTTTTTAGTAATGATAAAGATAGGGAAAAATCCAGGACAAATGAGAAAATTTAAATGACAATTGAAGAAAAAGATGGAATTGTCAGGTTATGGAATAAAGGAAACACAATATTGTATTGTTCTCTCAAACGAGCCTCAGAGCAGGGAAGTATGATTGTTTTTTAAACACTATTATTTTAAAAATCACGTGTGTGTGTGCACATGCACATACCGAGGCTTGCATGGGTCTGTGTGGCACAATGTGAGAAGATCAGAAGTCAGCTTTGTAGTGTCAATTCTCTCCTACATTTTTGTGAATTGTGGAGATAAACTCAGGTAGCCAGGCTTGCACAGCAAGCTCGTTTACACACTGAGCCATCTTGTGGATCCCACAACTATATCTTTTAACTTTTTTTTATTGATGCTTTGTGTATTTCATACATCATTTTCCAATTCAGTTCAGGCATATATCCCCTTCCCTTCCCCCCACCCCACCCCTACCCATCCCAGATCATGCATTCTGCTGTAACTTTTCTGCATCTTTCTCTGTTTTTGTTTTGTTTTGTTTTCATTTTATTTATTTATTTATTTTTTAAGAGATTCTACAATAGAATGACACAGTTGTTTGCAGATAGCATTGACGTCACTCATTATGTCATACCATCAGGTAATTGGTGCATTTTGCAAGTATCTATGTCCAAATTTTGAACAACCCAAGGTTCCCATAGACCAGTTGGAGAAGCTTGTATGCACAGACATGTTGATTGTTTTCATTTTTTAACAATAAGTGATAATTTGTGAGTACAAGCATCCTTCATGTAAAACCAATTTGCAAGCAGTTGTGCCCAAACCCACACAGCTCATGGGTCCCACCATACTACATCCTCTATTTCTTCATATGTTATGGGTCTGTTTAAGCTGCTGGTCTCCTCTTGGCCAAGCTTTGGTGATTCCCAAGATTTCAGATATTCATCCATTTCTTCTAGATTTTCAAACTTGGTAGAATATAGGTTCTTGTAATATTCCCATATAATTTTCTTGATCTTTTCCTTGTCCGTTGTGATATTTCCCTTTTCATCACAGATTGTATTGATTTGGAGTTGTTCCTTCTTTCTTTTTGTTAACTGGGCTAGAGGTCTGTCTATCTTGTTTATTCTTTCAAAGAACCAACTTTTGGCTTCATTGATTTTTTGTATTGTTTTCTTTGTTTCTATTTCATTGATTTCTGCTCTGATTTTTGTTATTTCTTCCTGTCTGTTGCGTTTAGGGTTCATCTGTTGTTGCCTCTCAAGTGCTTTTAGCTGTAGTGTTAGATCATTCACTTGTGCTCTTTCTGTTTTTCTAATGTAGGCACCCAGGGCTATAAATTTCCCTCTTAGGACTGCTTTTAAGGTATCCCATAAGTTTTGTTGTGTTGTATTGTCATTGTCATTCAGTTCCAGGAATGTTTTTATTTCTTTCTTTATCTCTTCCTTGACCCATTCATTATTCAAGAGTGTGTTGTTTAGTCTCCATGTGTTCTTGTAGGCAGGAGGGCTTGTCCTGGTGTTGATGTTGAGCTTTCCTGTACCTGGGCCAACCTTCTTGGGACCGATCAGAGAAATTCCCTGACTCCCATTCCACGTGGTGCCACTGAGGGGGTGCTAGCTGAGAAACGCCCCAATTCAAACTGGATCCTCCTACAATCGTCAGCATGGATAGAAGGACAGATAATGGTGCACACGATCATCAGCCAGGTGGGCGTCTGGTATGCAGGCTTGCTACTGCCCATCCCAGGCATCCTGCCAACCCTGCTAGAAACATAGAGCGGAACTGTGGTGTGTGGTGTGGAATAGAAGGACAGGACAGTTGTATACACACTCGCTGCCAGGTGGGTGTCTGGTGCACAGGATTTGCTGCCCCCCGCAGGCACTGCATGCCCACTCTAGAACATAGAGAGTGAAACTGTGTGCATGGGTTTAAAGGAGGTCAGTGGCCCACACTCGTTGGCCGTTGGAGTCCTCACACAGGCCAAAGGGGGAAACCCCCTGTTTAAGGGTTCTCTAAAGAAACAAAGCAACAGGACGCATATAATATCTATATACAATTTATTGATTTGCTCATGTGACAGATTCAAGGAGTCCAACGTAGCTGCACCACACGGAAAGGCCGAGAGATCCAGGGAACAGCTCAGTCTAAGGCTGGATGTCTCAGTAGTCCACAATCTAGTGCTGAAGGCCCAATGGATTCCAGGAGATCTGCCGGTTCTACAGTACACGCTGGGATCTGAAAGGGTTGATCACAGCAGCAAGACAAACTACACCAGATGAGTAGAGGCAAGCCGCAGGAAAAAGGGACCAGCTCCCTCTGCATTTTGGGGCAGAAGCAGGAAGATTTGTGGTTCAAGGGGCCAGCCCTAGTCTTACAGAGTGAGTTCCCAGACAAGCTGGAATATAGGGAGAACCCTGTCGTCAAGCAAAAGACAAACAAAAATAAAAAAAAAAAAAAAAGAAAGGACAACATCATGAACTTGCAAGGTAAATGGATGGAGCTAAGACGATTTCATATTAAGGAAGTAACACAGTCCCAGAAAAAACATGACGAATAGTAATCCCCTCCAATCTTTGATGTAGCGTAAATAACCCCAATTGTAAATATTTCTTGGTGGAGCAGGGATCCTATTAAAAGAACAATCTCATAGTCTATTTGTTTTTTTCGCGTTCTTGTTAGTTGTTATTCTGTGGTGGTTTGCTACAGATTCTGCTGCTCTGCCTCCTCTCGGCTGGATAGGATGTGCCACACACCAGCCCACTCCTTCCTGTGTTGTTATTAATATGCATCCCTCCTCCACAAAGAAATATTACAATTGGGATTATTTTACTGCTAGATCTCAATAGATTGAGGGATACTATTTCGTCAATTTGTTTTTTTCTGGGACTGCTGTTAAGCTCACTTAATATAATATCTTCTAGCTCCATCCATTTACCTGCAAAGTTCCATGAGTGTACTTCTTTTTTTTTTTTTTTTTTTATTGGTCTTTCGAGACAGGTTCCCCCTATAAGTCCCCAGCTGTCCTGGAACTCACTTCTGTAGACTAGGCTGGCCCTTGAACTCACAAAGCATCTGCCTGCTTCTGCCTCCCAAAATGCAGAGGGAGCTGGTCCCTTTTCTCCTTCGGCTTGATCACTCATCTGGTTAGTTTGTCTTGCTGCTGTGATCAACCCTTAAGATCCCAGCCNCTCATACACCTAAAATTAAAATAACAATTTAACAATAAAGGTGTCCACACTTTGCATTTGTGTAGACCAGAGCTTATGGCAAAAGACAAAGAATGCTGGAATTTTGCACCAGAAATGCTGCTAGACATGGTAGTATGTTATATACTGTTGAGAGAAAATTATTGGTATTCAGCTGATTAAAGTTGTCACTATGATTGGGGGATCACAAAATATCTTGATTATCATTATTTAATAATATTTACGTTACGTTTTGTAAGGAAGGCACACTTAAAGATCTCAATAATAACATCTGAAGTAATTAGACAGGTACATGCTCTGGAGGCATGTGAGGATTGTAGTCAGATTTTCAGGATTAGATACGTCCTTGTATATTTAGTCCAGCTTCGTACCTACCTGAGGACATGTCATATCTTTCTGCCACTTGTGAGGTTCTCACGGTCCAGCTCCTATCTCCTAATAAATATAACCTTAGCTTATGGATTCTAGTTCTAATGTAGATGGAGGAACATTCTGTTTGGAAAGCATTATTTAATTCCTTATAGAATAAATGGAAAAAGAAAGTTTAAAGGTCATCTTAATTGTGAGCTAATTATAATACAAGGATTTTATTGATATATATCAATAACTATGCTGCCATTCGAATATGCATCTCTAACTATGTATACTCTGTTCACACACACTCTTATATATTACATATATTTAAGACTTATGAATATATGTATGAGATTAATAAAAAGAGGCCCGACGTGAATGTTCCAGGCCAGATAAAGCATCTGCTGTCGAAGTCCCAAGGACTCCAGTTTGATTGCTGGGACAAACATGGTGAAATGAGAGAACCAAATTGTTGACCTCCGTATAGGCACCATAAGGTGCACTCCCCCACACTTAATTAATTAAGTATATTAAAAAGTTATACACTTATCACCCAAACCCAAGTGATGCATTTTAAGATTTTTTTTTACTAAGGTGATGATAAAATAGAAAAATAAACAAGTTAAATGTCTAGATTATTGGACTCCTAAAGACCTATATAATAAAAAGACGAACATGTAGTCGGAATGTTGCGTAGTGCCTGGAGAGGGAGTGGCTTAGCCATTCTGCGTTTAGGCCATTAGAAGTAGAAAGTTTGAAAATTGAACGTTTTGGAAGTCACCGTGGGAATTTTAAAGGTAACTCAATTCAAACATGTAGATATTGAAGAGAAGAACCCTTTCTCAAATCAGAAGGTGAATGAAGTCAGCATCCAGAGATTTTTAGGCATGTCTTGAGGAGGGCTCTTGGATGAGTAAACATGAGAGAGCTGCAGCAAATATGAGAGAGCTGTAGCCTTTGCAGAGATGCTGGTCGTGGTTCCATCAACACTGTTGTTGAATTGTCAACCTTCTGAAACATAATCGTGAACCCAAGCTTGTATTTTTTCCCGGCAGAGGAGGTAAAAGAGTGTTTGGCAGAACAGGAGGTGAATCCACACTGTGGTTTCAATATGATTTATCACCCTAAATCCATGTAGAAATCTTATTATTGCATGTCACCCCACAGAGTCACATGTTAAAGTTATTAAGAAACTGGAAAGGCTCGAGATGTGTCTGTGGTTAAAAGCACTTTCTTCCCTGCAGAAGATCCATGTTTGGTTCTCAGTACCTA
Organism: Rhizomys pruinosus; assembly: GCA_009823505.1. Taxonomy (NCBI): domain Eukaryota; kingdom Metazoa; phylum Chordata; class Mammalia; order Rodentia; family Spalacidae; genus Rhizomys; species Rhizomys pruinosus. Next base: position 215,648 of record VZQC01013712.1, read on the forward strand.
TAATCTGACTGCTCACCGCTACCTGTACTCCAGTTCTCAGTGTTACCTCCTTAATGCCCTCTTTCTGTTGTATTTATATAATTTTCCTATTTCTCTAGCTCGTCATCGTAATGAGCGCAGACATATAGTTATATTACCCTGAAGGGAATGTCACCTACACACATGGCACAATAACCACATTAGATTACTATCTGTATCCCTAGAATGATATAGTTCTGACAAGAGTACTTAATGTGGCTTAGGTTTGCTTACTTAGTGAGAGATGTAAGTTCCCAAAACACTATATTGATTTTCTAACACATCCTTAGGGACATTCTAGGATGAGGTAGAGCTTGAGGGTTCTTGGCATTTTGATAAAGGTTAGTAAGTAAAAATAGACATTTTCCTCTTGTTTTTAAAACTTGTTTGTGAACCGAAAATAACATTTTGCCATTTCATAAAGAAACAAATAAAACAAAACAAAATAAGAAACAGAACAACTATAACTAATTAGACCAGTTGAATTATAATTCCTCAAGCCACAGATTACTCTTTATAAGATATATGACTCAAAAGTGGCCAAAAGGATACCATATTGAGTGATTATATCATATATAATCCTTAGAATTATAATTTGATATCAATGGATGTAGCACCGCAGGTGTCTACATCTTTGGGGGAGTTTTGGAGAGAGGAGGATGAATGTGTGTGTGTGTGGTGTGTGTGTGTGGTAATAATTTGTTATTACTAGTCCAGGATTTTTCCCACTCATGTGCTGGCTCCAGACCAAGCTATAACTGTAGCTGCCAGACATAGGGGTATTCCCTTCTACCAAGAAGGGACCTATATTGATTTGTCCCATCTGTCAGCCTGCCTAAGGGTTTTATGAGAGGGTTTTTCATTTTTCCTTCCAGCAAAATTGAATTTGGAAGTAAGAACTTCATTGCCTATGTAGTTAAGACATTCTCCACTGATTTATTCTTAACCCTTAATATTAAGCTATTTGGAATGAATTGATTGAGTCTCTTCTTACCATTGAGTCTCTGAAAACTTTTGATTTATAGTGGAACTTAAACAGGACGTGATGTTGGTGCCATATAACTGTACAGGAAAACACTAGCGAAACTAAATTACAATTTTTTTCTTACTGTTTTTCCATTGTAAAATAAAATTTAGTTGGAATTTTATAAAGGCAGACTAAGAGTCACCCGTCAGGTATATTCTTTCCTGTATCTGTTAACCTCTTTCTAACACTTCCGACCATAAGTCTGCTGTAATACATACTATTTTGACAGTGGTGTGTGTGTGGTGTGTGTGTGTGTGTGTGGTGCGTGTGTGGTGTATAGAAAACAATGATCTGCTGAGAAGGGGAGATTTAGTCTCCTTTAAAGGTGACATTCTTTGTCAAGTTTACCGGTTCAGTGCAGTGGATAACATACACTTGAAAAGGATTTAGGGATAAAATTGAAAGTGACTTAACATCTTTTGGTTAGATAACTGTAATCAGATCGGGAAAAAGTCCACGGAATCTAAATAGAAAGCGGTTTAATACTAAGGGTGTGAAATGAGTGAGGGTATGAGGTGAATGAAAAGATGAGAAGAGAAAGAGGGAATTGTCAGGTTGGGAAGAATTAATCAAAAAGAAAAAAAAAGAATAGAAACAAAAGGTATTGTATGTCTCTCAATACGAGGCCCAGAGCAGGGCAAGTGACTTGGGTGTATTCCACACGCTTATTTAAATCCCTGCGTGGGAGTCGAATGGCACTACCGCCTCAGTTGAACTTGGCGGTCTGTGTGGCACAATTGTGAGAAACAGAAGTCCGCTTTGTAGTGTCAACCTTCTCTCCTACCTTTTTGTGCATTGTGGAGTAACACCTCAGGTAGCCGGCCGTGAACGCAAGCGCGTTTACAACACTGACGCCATCTTGGAGATCCCACAACCAAGTCTATTTTACGTTTTTTACTTGTTATGTTTTTAGAGGAACTTTTGGGATTTTTTTCTTCTTTTTTTTCAACGTTCACGTTCATTTCCCTTCCCCCCCCACCCCACCCCTACACTCACCCAATCATAGCATTCCTTGTGTAAACTTTTCTGCAGCTTTCCTCGTTGTTTGTTTTGGTTTTGTTTTCTTTTATTTATTATATTGTATTTTTAAGAGCTTCTACAATACGAATTGACACGTCTGTTTGTAGATAAGCTTGACTTCACTCATTATGTCAATACCATCAGGTAATGGGCTTTTGCATAGATCTATGTCCAAACTCTTGAAAAACCCTACGGTTCCCATAGAACCGTTTGGAGACAGCTGTATGCCAGACACTTGTTTTATTGTTTCCTTTTTTGACACATCAAGTGATAATGTGCGTACCAAGATCCTTCATGTAAAAACCCATTTTTGCAAGCACGTAGGGCCCAAAACCCACACAGTCATGGGCTCTCACCAACTCATCCTCATTTCTTCATATGTTATGGTTGGTTAGCTGCTTGGTCTCCTCTTGGCCAACTTTGGTGATTCAAATTTCAGCTATTCATCATTTCTTCCTAGAATTTTTCCAAACTTGTAACTATAGGTTTCTTGTAATATTCCCAATAATTTACTTGATCTTTTTCCTTGTCCGTTGTGATATTTCCTTTTTCATCACAAACGATTGTATTGATTTGGAGTTGTCTCCTTCTTTCTGTTTTTGTAGACTGCGCTAGAGGTCTGTCTTCGTTTGTATTCTTGCAAAGAACCAACTTTTGGCTTCATTGATTTTGTTGGTATTCGTTTTCTTTGTTTCTATTTCCAATTGCATTTCCTGTGATTTTGTTATTTCTTCCTGTCTGTTGCGTTTAGAGTTCATGCGTTGTGCCTTTGCAGTGCTTTTAGTGTTAGTGTTAGATCATTCACTTGTGCTCTTATCGTTTTTCTAGTTAGCACCCAGGGCTATTAAATTTCCCTCTTAGGACTGCTTTAAGGTGATCCATAAGTTTTGTTGTGTTGTGTTGTCATGTCTTCAGTTCCAGGAATGTTTTTATTTCCTTTTTATCTCTTCTTGACCCATTCATTATTCAGAGTATGTGGTTGTTTAGTCTCCATGTGTCTTGTAGGCAGGAAGGGCTTGTCCTGTGTTGATGTTTGTAGCTATTGCCATTGCTGTCTCGACCAGGGATGCATGAAATTATTTAATCTGTTTTTGTTTTGTAGTAAGGTTTCTCGTGTGTCCCAGTGTGGTCACATTTTGGAGAATAGTTCGTGGGGTGCTTGAGTAGAATAGTTATCTCTGGTATTAGGATGGAATGTTCGGTTAGAGGTCTATGAGTTCCATTTGGTGTATTCATATCTTCAGTTCTAAGATGTCTGTTGTTTATCCTTTGCTCCTGTTGACCTATCCAAAGGACTAGAGGGGTATTGACAATCTCCCAAATATGAGTTGTGCTGTGGGTTAGTCTGGACCTTGGTCTGGAGGAATGTTCTTTATCAAGTTTGGTGCCACCAGAATTTGGGGGCTCTCATATATTTCATAATTGTGAATCGTCTTGGTGGATTGTTTCCTTTGATGAAAATGTAACTGGCCTTCTTTGTCTCTTCTGATTTCTTTAATTTCGAAGTTATTTACTCCGATATTAAAATAGACACATCTGCGTTCCTTTGTTTGGTACCATCTTCGTGGAATATTTTTTCCCATCCCTTCACCTTTAAGGATGGGCCTGTCCTCTGAAGGATAGAATGTGTTTACTTGCAGACAGCATTATCTGCATGAGATTCTGTTTTAATCAGTCTCCCAGTCTATGTCTTTTGATTGGGGAATTGTAAGTCCATTATATAATGTATGAACTTATAGGTTTGTGTTGGCTTTGGTTTTGCCTATTATCATCGGGCGTTGTTTGTTTAGGTTTCTACTTCGCAGTTTATGCTTTTATTGATTTCCTCCTTTCTAGTTGCCTGGGGTTGGCTCTGCTCCTTTCTTCTTTTTTGGAGTCCTGTCAATATGTCTCTGAAGGGTTTGGTTGTCCGCCGACATGTATTCTTTCACAGTGTGTTTTATGTCATGGAAGATTTTCCTCTATCCTTCCACTATGATTGACTTTTGCTGGGTATAGAAGTTAACCTGGGCTGGCATCCATTGTCCCTCAAACACTGGTAGATTGCTTTTGTCTCCAAGTTCTTGCGTGCCTTCAATCGTTGATGTGAGAAGCCGTTGTTTAATTCTGTTAGGTTTCCCATTATAGGTCATTGTTGTTTTTTTGCTTTTCCGCTTAAGGATTTTATCTCTTGCTTTTGGGTGTGTCTAGCATTTAACTATGCATAGGCGTGGAGAACTTTCTTTTCTGATCATTGTCTTGTTTGGAGTTCTATGTTGCTTCTTGTATTGGTAATTGGTTTTGTCCTTTTCTTAGTTTTGCGGGAAGTTTTCATCATATATTCTGTTGAAGATCTGATCAATAATACCTTATTTTTGAGGATCTTCTCCTTCATTGTTCCTATGATGGCGAGGTTGATCTTTCATAGTGTCCCAGCTCCTGGTTGTCCATTTTTTGTGATATTTTAATATTTTCTCAATCTTACCTTGAGGTTTTTAGTTTTTGTGTGTCACTTCCTAGGTCTGATATCTTTTTCTCTTTCTCCATTCTGCTTCTGAGGTTTTTTTTCATTCCTTTCCTCTTGTAAGGATTGTGTTTGATTTCCTTTTTCATTTCCTCTTCTGATTCTTTAGTGTTTCTATTTCTTTTTGGGCTTCTCGATCTCCTTTTTGCAGCTCTTTTTGTTTGCTGGTGGTTTCTTTTCTTTTTCAGCATGGATCTTTTCAGTGTTTCTACTTCTTCAGTGAGTTTGTCATTCTCTTTCTCTCGGTCCTCATTCCTTTTCTTAGTTCTTTAATTTTGTTTCTTTATCGTTTTGTAGTTCTTTAAGTATGTTCCAATTTGTTTCTGATTCTGTGTCCTGGGTGCATCCCCAGGGGTGTGAGGTAACGTCTCGATGACACATTTGTCGATTAAGGATAAGTGACAAATCAATACCATAGGGTTGGTTAAAGAGCCTTGGCGTGGGATTACTTCCGCACATCTCCATTTTGTAGAACTCTGTCTTCGTGAATTCCTGGCATTATGGGCTCCCTTGCCTGGTATTCCAATGTGATCCTGAATGCCTCTTTTCACTGTGTGGAAGGCTTTTTTGCTTGCCATCCTTCAGATACCTTCTGTCGAATCTCAAGTTGGGGGGGGCGGGGTTTATTCAAAGCCCGGCGCCCCGGCACCTTGCCCGCGGCTCAAGAATTGGATCTCAAATCTCAAGACAACATGCTGACGTGCCGTTAATAACCGGTGGGAGGCATATCCTACGCCCCACAGCACTGAGTCTATTGCAGCCAAAGACCACACCTTTAATCCCGCTGGGGGGATACGCTCCACCTCACAGCCACAAATTGCCAATCAAACCAAAGACAGCGAGGACCAAACGATCAGCAATCCGCTCGCCAAGGAACCCAGTTCCTACCGTCTTCCCATCGTCTTCCTGCCGCTGGCGCTCAGAGATCTCCAAATCCAGAGTCACACAAGCGTGCCTTAATACCGGCTGGGAGGATAACTCCGCCCCCCACAGCCACTACATTTAAATCAATGCCAAAGAACCAACTTAATCCCAGCGTGGGGGGATAACTCCAAACTCACAGACCACAAAGGCCAACAAACCAAGACTTACACAGGCACAACGATCAGCAGTCATGCTCGACCAATGGCACCCAAGTTCTAACTGTTTCCCCTCTTCCTGCCGTGGGCTCCAGAGCTCAAATCTCAACGAAGGCACACAAGCGTGCCTTAATACACGGCTTGGGAGCGATCCAACTACCGCCCCCACAGCCACTAGATCTTATCAGCCAAAGACCCACACTTAATCCCAGCGGGGGGATAATTCCAACCTCACAGCCACAAAAGGCCAATCAAACCAAAGCAGCGGGACAAACGATCAGCATCACTCGCCAAGGGCACCCAGTGTCCACCTAGTCTTCCCCTCTTCCTGCCGCTGGGGCCAAGAGATCTCAAACTCAAGAGTCACACACGCGTGCCTTTTAATACCGTGCGGAGGATAACTCCGCCCTCCCCCCCCCCCACATGCCGACTAGATTCTAATCAAGCCTAAAGAATCTCTTATACGTTAACTCCCACGGGGGGATGAACTCCAAGCCTCACTAGACCACAAAGGCCTCTCAAACCAAAGGACAGCAGACCCAAACGATCAGCACATCAACTCCCCAAGGCCCAGTTCCCTTCTTCCCCCTTTTTCTTCTGCGCGGGCCCTCGTAGAATCTCCTCTTCTAGTTACTTCTGATTTTTTTTGATTTTTTAACCATTAAGTCATCTAATTTGAGGTCAAGCCATCCTTCATGTAGAAAACCATTTGCAAGCATTGTGCCCAAACCCACAACACGCCCAAGTTCTCCCCCCACCAGCTAGGGCGGCCGTGTATGTACAATCAAGTGATCAAATAATGCTTCCAGACTATATTGCTGTCAGTTTCACATTCACCCTAATAAGCCTTTACTCTACTCCACGCCCCCATCTTCCACAGATTTCCCTAGGCTTGAAAAGTGGGCATGGAAAGGGATGAGATAGCAAGAACACATTACTTTCTCGGAGCCTGTCCTTTTGGACCGTCTGGTCAATCTTGCTGGCTTTCCTTTCATGGGCTACAGCTTGTCAGGAATACCTTTCATCCTACAATGAGCACAAGTCATTCGATATATATATGTGTTTAAATAGTACTAATTGTTATGGTAGGTTACTTCTGGGAATATCACACAATGTTTGGTGGTTGCTAATTAATGATTATGTTTTATTTCTGTAATAATAAGACATGGCCTTTACTGTGGCTTATACAAATCTAACCACTAGAGGACATTAAGATTGTGGCATCCGTGTGGTTATTTCTCCAAGGAGAGAAGCTAATAGCCAATTAGATTGGGAATCACAGGCATATGGGCCACTGCTTGCCACAGATTTCCAGGCAGTGAGGTGTAGCTGGTGGATGGAGGGTCTTGCTTGACTCAAGGCCATACCTATTTTTGTGTTATTGGTTTAGTGGGCCTTGGATGCACTGCGTCTGTATTCCAGAGACGCGACTGTACACTTGCAAGTGTTGGCTCAAGACATCTTTCCCACGACTTACATCGGTCTTTGACAGCAGGGCCTGTATCATCACTCTCTTGACAGGTATCCCAGTTTAACAGCAAGTAGCCCTTACCTTCTCGGGGTTGGGCTTTGATCCCTGGCCAACATCTCTCTTGGTAGAATAATCAAATTACTGATATCGAGAGCTATCCTGTATGTTATATTTTGCTTAAATGCACAGCTTAAGGAGACTTTAGATTAATTTGGTGTTCTGAATAGAGAATAATCCTTTTCACAGTTTCCTATGTCTATTAGTTAATTTAAAGAAGGTCAGGTCTTACCATTTATAAGCAGATTACCTCTATACCGATTTGGGTCCATTCTACAGTTGATAGAAAGACCTCATCATCACTATCCTCCTTGTTCTATGAAAGGGAGGTAAGAAAGTCTCTCGGATTAAAACTTTGAAGCACTAGAAGGTAGTTTCATTAGGCTACATTATAAACATTTGTATTCAATATGGATCCACGGGGGTTGCATGCCTGTAGCAGTCTGGAAGAAAGAAATTCTTCCTTTCAATGTTCAGAGGTACCAACCTTTTGCTGCACTTGCTGGTACATCCCACTCACTGCAAAAGCTGTTATCATTCTCTTTCTGCGCTGCTAGGTTGATATCATTTTGACCTGTGGGGAAAAACAATCTTTCTAGTAGTTTTAGGTTTTAGTTAAATTGCAAATTTTTGACAAAAAGCTTTTTTTTCATATTATCTGTTCCTTTTATGTTAGGTTTTTTATTTTTGACCCCATGTAGTCTCAAAAGGCAGTTGTGCTAACACATGCCTATAGGCAGGAAATCCAGGCACAGATTTCATTCACAATTCATCAAGCTGTTTTCTGCGGACTGTACGTGCATTAACTTGGGAAGCACCAAACTCCTCTTTATTTTCACCCCCTTAATGGTATTTAAAGATAATCATACAAATATTGACACCGAAAAATTTATCAGAGAAAATTTGTATGTGCAATCCAAATCTATTGTTATGTCTATACAGATTTAGTAAACAAATATGGAAACATTATATTCCAATTAATTCAAGATGCATTACCATCTTTATCAAACCTTTAAACCAATAGTTATGTTTATTATACACATATTTTAACTTTTCTGAAATAAAAGTCTAAAAACACCATGTACCTGTAGACAGAGTGGGGCAAAAATGGATATTTTGCAATATGTCAATTAAATGATTTACATTACATAGAATGGAGAACCGTGCCTCGCCCCTCTCACCACCCCCCTCCAATCAACACCAACCCCATCCCACCTCATTTCCATTGGTCATTTCTGATCGCCAGTCTTTCGTTGGTGTGTTATTTTATTTTGGTCTTTTCGAGAAGGCTTCTCTGTAGCCCCAGCTGTAGTTGAACCTACTTCTGTAGACAAGGCTGGCCTTGAACTCACAAAGATTCTGCCTGCTCTGCCTCCCAAGTGCTGGATTAAGGCGATGTGCCACCACAGCACACTCCGTTGTTTTTAATATGCATCCTCCTCCACAAGAAATATTTACAATGGGTTATTTACGCTAGCATCAAAGATGAGGGATACTATTCGTCATTTGTTTTTTCTGGGACTGTGTTACTTCACTTAATATAATATCTTCTAGCTCCATCCATTTACCTGCAAAGTTCATGATGTTGTCCTTTCTTTTTTTTTTTTTTTTTTTTTTTTGGTCTTCTCGAGACAGGGTCCCCTATAACCCACGCTGTCCTGGAGACTCACTCTGTAGACTAGGCTGGCCCTTGAACTCACAAAGATCTGCCTGCTTCTGCCTCCCAAAATGCAGAGGGAGCTGGTCCCTTTTCTCCTTGCGGCTTGCTCACTCATCTGGTTAGTTTGTCTTGCTGCTGTGATCAACCCTTCAGATCCCAGCGTGTACTGAGACCGGCAGATCTCCTGGAATCCATTTGGGCCTTCAGCACTAGATTGGGACTACTGAGACATCCAGCCTTGAGGACTGAGCAGTTCCCTGGATTCTCGGCCTTTCCAGTGTGGTGCAGCTACTGTTGGACTCCTTGAACTCTGTCACATGAGCAAATCAATAAATTGTATATAGCTATATATTCGTCCTGTTGCTTCTGTTTCTTTAGAGAACCCTAATACAGGGGGTTTCCCCCTTTGGCCTGTGTGATGGACTCCACCTGGCCAACGAGTGTGTGCCACTGACTCTCCTTTAACCCATGCACACAGTTCCTCTCTATGTTTCTAGAAGTGGGCAGCAGATGCCTGGGGTGGGCAGCAGCAATCCTGTGCTCCAGACACCCACCTGGCCAGCGAGTGTGTATACCACTGTCTGTCCTTCTATTCACACCACACACACAGTTCCTCTCTATGTTTCTAGCAGTGGTTGGCAGATGCCTGGGATGGGCAGTAGCAAGCCTGCATACCAGACGCCCACCTGGCTGATGATCGTGTGCACCATTATCTGTCCTTCTATCCATGCACATGTAGGAGGATCCAGTTTGAATTGGGGGATAGTTCTCAGCTAGCACCCCTCAGGGCACCACATGGATGGGAGTCAGGGAATTTCTCTGATCCTGTCCCAAGAAGGATGTGGCCCAGGTACAGGATTTTAAAAGGGGCAACAATGTGCAGTGGTGCAGAACTGGGTCCTGTGATTGGCTCTGAGAACTGATATCATTTGGCTTATAAAGGCACGCTATAGAGGGCAATAAACCGAATTCTCCATTACCATAATTACAGAATTCTGGACCATAAGTTTTTTGCATGCATACAGGCCAGAACAGGCCTGTATTTTGTTTGGGTGGCCAGTGGGTTGGAAACAGGTTCTTGGACCACCAACCTGGATAGCTGCTGAGGTGAAGTGAATTGTGAGTGGGCATAGGCTGAAGACAGGCCATCAGCTATCAACCTGAAATTCCTGTCCAGGGGCCAGCAGTCTCTGGGCAGGTGGGAAATCACAACCAAGAGTGGGAAACGTTCTGTTGTCCCAGGCTAAGGGCCTGAGGTGGAAGTACCTCTCAGGTCAGGTTACGAAAGTAGCCAGCTGGTCTCTGGGTAGAGAGGCCAGTTCCTTATAGTGGCCGCTGGTGGGTACTATGCTCCCTTTCCCTTAGTAGGGCCACGTTGTACCTGTTCCTTACAAAGGAAGCTTCATACATGCACACAGTTCCTCTCCATGGTTCTAGCAGTGGGCAGCAGATGCCCTGGGTGGGCAGCAGCAAGCCTGCATGCCAGACACCCACCTGGATGACAAGTGTTTGCGCCACTGTCTGTCCTTCTATCCACACACACAGTTCCTCTTTATGGTTCTAGCAGTGGTGAGCAGGTGCCTGGGGTGGGCAGCAGCAAGTCTGCATGCCAGACACATGCCTGGCTGATGAGTGTGTGTGTGTGCCACTCTCTGTCCTTCTATCCACATACACAGTTCCACTCTATGGTTCTAGCGGTGGGTGGTAGATGCCCGGGGTGGGCAGCAGCAAACCTGCATGCCCACTAAAGTTTTATAAACACTGGAAGTATACAAAGACAAACAAGAATAAGCTTTTGCCTGCCTATATTTTCTGTACTCATTTCTCTGGTAAGTGTGTTAGACAACATTCTCTAGAAGAACAAAAACTTTAGAATGTTTCGTACCTATATATAGTGGAGTATATTGAATTGGGTGGGGGCAGTGGAGTTATGTGTGAATGGGGGAGGAGATCTAAATACCATCAACTGCATTTATGAAAATTGCAAAACTTTAAATAAAAAATTTAAAAGTCCCCACAGAATGAATGTGTGTATAGATGTGCGTTAGTGTGTATAAGAGGAAATTTATTGGGCAGGATTACAAAATTTACCTGATGATTCCTACACTGATGGTCTACATGCTGCAGAGGCTGAGATCTAGGTTCCCAGTTCAAAAAGTTGAATGTATTGTCAGCCCAATCCAACAGTGAAAACCTGGAAGTTCTCTGGAAAGTCACTGGAACTAAACCCACCTTGAAAAGCTTGAAACCCTAGAATCTCAAGTAACCTGATGGCAACAGCAATGGGCAGCTGGAAAATAAAAGACTTCTAAGTTCCCTCAATGCCTTCAACTTTTCTTCTTTATCCAGACACACCACCCATTTGAAGGATTATCACTCTCAGGGAGGATGAGTTTCCTCCCAGTCACTTTCCCACCTGTCAGTCTTCTGTTGAAATGTCACCAGCCATACAGAAACATGTCACCAATCCTGTGCACTTCTTTTTATTAACATTTTTATTTATTTTTTAACATTTTAGTTGAAGTTTTATGCATTTCATACATCATTTCTCATTCCAATCTAGACTCATCTCCCTTTCCATGCCCCCCGCCCCACCCGAGTTCATGCACCTTGCCATTCCTGCCCTGTATCTTTTTCTGATTCTTTTCAAAGTTTTTCAAATCAGAGGATTATTGAGGCAAGTTGACAGTAAGATGAGTCATCACGGTAATGAATCACACAAAAAGAGAAACTTGTCTTGGTAATTAACAAACAAAATTACCAAACTGAGCTCTTCCATTCCAGCAAGTATGACTTTCAGGGATAGCAACTTTGTTCCCAGTGTGGATACTTTGGAGTGTAGTACATTTTTCTTTTGCTTTGCCCATGAGAATAAATAAAACATAGAATGGTATCTTATGCATGTTCTTTAATTAATATCAATGAAGATACTGTTCTACATATTCACTTGCCATTGGTTTTGCTATTTTCCTTTTTAGAATTGAGAATGCAGAAAAATGCCATTTGTGTTCCCCATGCAGTCTGTGACAAATGTTACATGTGCATCTTGTTAGCAGCAGGCAATTTAAATGCTCATAATTAGAAGATTTAATGCTCTTCTAGAACAGATGTGGCTCCCTATGACCATAGATTAACTTGCATTTTTGATATGGGTATTTATTTTTATATCTCAGGTGAATCACAGTGCTCTTTTGTGTTCTCCCATCAAATCTAAGATAGAAGCAATGCTGACATTTTATGTTTATCAGAAAAAGAGACTAGGAGATAGAGGAGCTGAAAAGCCATTCTCCGCTAAAATAGCAGAGCCACACTTAAACCTCATTACTTTTCTAAAACATTCTCTAATGGGAAAGGTTCCCCAGGGAGCTACACAATTATTACACACTCAGGAGAAGCTGACAGCAAGGGTGTGGTTTGTGCTACCTGCCTTTTTCTCTAATCACAGACAAACTGTTGGAAATTATCCAGGACTTAGTATTCAGACATGGTACTGTCCAAAGCTGGTCCTCCTCTGTACCCGAGGAAGAACATAATGAAATCTCCACTAGATGGAGTGTTTGTTGCTTTTTTCTGTACTGTGATCAAATACTTACTTGGTAAAAAGCTATTTAGAAGAAGAAGAGTTTATTTTGGTCACAGTTCACAGAATGGTATCCATACTGGCAGGAGAAGAATGGTGGAAGGAGTGGGTTTGTCTGTGGTGTAACGAGAATGCAGAGAATGGGGCACGTTTACACTCAGCTGGCATTTTCTCTTTTATTTTCATTCTGTCTTTTCTTTCTCATTCTTTCTTTTTTTCTTCCTTCTTCCTTACTTTCTTTTCCTTAATTTTATAATTACATTCATTTGTCTATTTGTGTGTATGTGTGTGTGTGTGTCTGTGTGTGTGTGTATGCATGTGCCTCCCACACATGTAGATGTCAGAGGGCCATGTGCTAGGGCCAGTTCTCCACTTCCACCTTGTGAGATCTGAGGATCTAACCCAGTTCATCAGGCATGGTGTAAAGCACATTTACCTGCTGAGCCATCTTCAAGGTTTTCCCTCCCTCCTTCCTTCCTTCCTTCCCTTTCTTCTTCCTTCCCCCTCCCTCCCTCTGGCCTTCCCTTCCTTCATTTCTGTTTGTTTTGTTTGTTTTGGTTTGTTGGGAAAGAATCTTACTCTGTAGCTCAGGCTTCCCTAGAACTCACAGTGCACTCTTAGCTACCCTTGAAGTCAACAAAAATCCTGCATTCAACTTCGACAGTGATAGAGTTAGAGCTGTCAGCTACCAGTCCAGATAGAGGGATGTTTGTTTGTTCATTTAAAGTTTTTTTTTTTTTAAATAAGGAGAGGTAAGCAAAGGTTTTATTAGCCCAGGTTGGCAAGAAACTCACAATGTAGCCAAGGCTCCCTTTAAACTACTCCTTCTGCCTTGACCTCCAGATCAGTAGGATTACTGTCATCCCTAAGCAGGCAGAACTACTTAACCCTGATCTATTTAGTGTAGGATTGCAGCCCATGCTGCTGCCACTCATATCAGAATTATTCTTCGCCCTTTTTTAATCGTTTCTGAAAACATGCCCTGGACATACCTGTGTCTTATGAATGCCCTAGATGTTTCTAATCCAATCAAGTTGACAGTAGAAATTAGTCATCATAGTCAAGAAAGGAAGGGCAGAGGCAGCTTTATCTTTGCTCTTTACATCTGGAAAAAATGGTTCTTAACTCTGAATGGCTGTATCACTCTACACTGGATATATTTGTGGCCACTGATACACTGTGTGCTGCTGATTAAGGTCATGAAGTTCCTATCCTAAAATCTTCATGTATCATGTGTGTAAGTGTCCTGAGATATGTAGCCTCACCGGCTGCTCTGTAAATTGCAGCATTCTCTGAAGGGAAAATAATACCACAAGAGTGACATTTGAAATTGATTTCTCAGTGACTACCAACTACTTGTTAGACACATTTTCTTCCCCTTTGATGCGTGTGTGTGTGTGTGTGTGTGTGTGTGTGTGTTTCTGTGGGTTCCTCTGTATTGATTTCTTTCTGTTGACTGTCCTAGCAAAGGCAAAAACTCAATAAGCAGCTGCTTTCTATGCTCCTAGAGGATTTGCCAACTCTAACTTCAGTTCTGCCGTCATAACATTTGTCTAAAGTGTCCTTAAAGGTGAGAGACATCCCACTCACACCAAACAACTCATCCATCTGACTGTCTTGGGGATTTCTAATACAAGAATAGGCCCACATCCCATCTTATGTATGGCTCCGAGGATAAACTTCTTAGCTCACAGTGCATCTGTGATAGGCATGGAGCCTCCCGAAGTTCAGATTCAGACATTTTTCTCTGCTACTGCCTTCCTTTGGTTAAAGCAGAGTGACTACTAAGAAACTCTTTAAAATCTGCTTCAGGGCTAATGTGGGGAGGATACAATTGATAGGCCATGGAGAAGACTTTTTCCATCTTGTGACTTGGGTATCAAGGCAGTCCATCCATCTCCTGCTGTTGCCATAATTTATGCTAGGATTAGTGCAGTGCAGTAGCATGCAGACCTGACTGGGCCTACAGTGTATGATGAATGGCTCTCAGGATTTCCCTGACAAGTTAGTTGAAAGGAGAAAAGGTGATATTTGTCCATTGGTAGCAAACACCAGAATCTCTTGGTGCAGGACACGCCCTGGATCACTGAATAAAGGACATGTCATGGGTTTCTGATGCTTTCTTCCCATCCTTGACTTAGGGTGCTTGCCAGCCGTTGTGTCCTCTCACAATCAAGCATAGTAATTCCCAATAATAAGTCTGAAGGGAAACTATAGCCTCTTGGCAATCCTAAATTTCTTGAATTATCTAGTGTTTGGCAATATGTGCCATAAATACTTTTAAGATAAATGTAAGCTGTTTTGGCCCTATGTTTGGTGTCTCATGTTTGTGATTGGTTTGGCTTAAGTGACTGACAGCCAGTGATGAATCAGTATATTAACATTATATGTACTCCAAAGTCATGCTGTCCCTGTTCTAATGGAGGAAACACACATCTTGGTATTTATGCCAACTCTTCTTGAGACTGTGCCCTGAGAACTAGATTGTATATATTTAGAAGAACAATGTTTGAAATTGTGAATCAATTACAGACCTGCAAAGTGCCTATTATGTTAGTGTGTTGGTGCTAGTATGTGTTTGGAGGTTAAATTATTACTTGTAGCAGGCAGGTGCTTGCCTCTTTCCATTGTGTGGGAGAGTCTGGCAGGTCCTTCTGAGAGGAGGTTGAAGAGGCTGAGTCACCCATCAATGTTTTTCCTTGATTGATTCTTTGAGCTAAGATGAGAGGACTGCTGTGCTTGTGAAGCCTTTGAATATCTGCTTTCGTAAAGAAGAGGTCTCTGAACATTTCTAAGTAAGCTTCCTCTTTCTAAAAGGTTTTTTTCCTGCATTCTTTTTTCTCCAGTTGCTCAGCTCTGACATAAAACCAGGAGAGTAGCCAAAGATATCAGGATAAAAAATGAGAGTCACTTAGTTCCAATATATTTTATTAGAAGAAAAATGTGGCAAGCCAGATAGCACGTTCAGTCCAATTATTTGTTGAACAATGTTGTAAAAGATTAAATGCTTAAATGTTTTGAAAATTTTAATGCTGATTTTGGGAGTTTGAATATGCCATCATTTTACTTATTCTGCCATAACACAGTGTGATTGAAAACCAGGGGTCTAAAAATGTGCCATGTGTTTTCAAGCCACTAATTTAGATCTCTCTGTGACATACTTGTGCTAGTAGCATAAAGTCCAGGTTCCTTAGCAAAGTCTCTTTTAAGTTAGTTTTTATCCATGCCAGCAGACATTCTTACTGATTGGGTTAAGAACTCAGGGTCCTTGTCATACTTGTATAAAGTATGCTTAATGAGAACCAGATTGGAGAAAAGGCACAGAAATATATCAGTCCAACATTCTTCATAGCACTGATGCTCTGTTCTGGCCTTCTATATCCCCATTTGCCCTTCCCCTTGCTGCTGCTTCAGTGTGTTCAGTGATAATGTGGCAGAGAATTGGAACCCTAAAAGGGAGAAAGGGTCAGACCACAATTCCCTGCCTTTGTCACCTTGCTAGCATTGCCACCTCAACAAATGTGTTCTCCACACCAGGGCCATGATGTATCATTACATACAAGAAAGGTCAATGTATTTTTTTTGGTCAATGTATTTTTTTAACTTCAGTGGTATTTGGTGTTTTAAAAAATCTTTACATAATGAATCGGTACAAATCTATAACACCTCTGTATATGTTTTATAGGCATGTGCTGGAGTTTTGGACTGCCAATGTTATGGCTCTTCTTCTGTTTTTCTGTTTTTTTAATTCCATTATAACATAAAATATCTTGGGATATCTCTACATGTTTTCTAAAAATTAATTTTCAGCGCATTGGTAAAATTACTATACACACAGTGTTTGAGATAGTCCAATGTACTAGAATACTAAAGTTGAGAGTTACTGCTAGATATTAGATAAGAACCTGAATTTTGATTTCATTGAAAACATAAATTGCATTTAGTCTACCTTAGAAATGAAGTTGGTATTTTCTCCTTTATAGGCTCGTATGCCATTTTACTTTTGACAAAATTATAGAGAATGGACTTCCACATGTACATTTTTTGTGAAAAACTTGGTATTCCCATTTAAATGCAGCCTTAATTAAGATGAAATAAACTGTTCTGTAGAGAGACGTTAAGCCCCACAAAAGGTAACGGCTCCTTGCCCCTAAGTTGGGATACCTGCAGGAGGAGAGGCGATAAGACCCTGCTGCCGAAGACCTGACGTCAACATGGGAAGAATGTATTGAGACCACACATGCAAGTGTACAGATGGCCTCTGGAATGCCAGAGAGTGTTACCAAAGGCCACTAAACCAATAAAGCAAATACGGGTCTCCCTGAGTCAAGCAAGACTCCACCGTCAGCACCAGCTACACCTCACCTGCCTGGAAATACTGTGCAGCAGAGGCAGCCATGTGCCTGTATATCCCAAATCTAATTGGCTATTGGCTCTCTCCTTGGAGGAATAACCCATGGCTGATGCCACAAGCCTACATCCTCTACAGGTTAGGAGATGTTATAAGCCACAGTAAGGCCCTGTCATATTTATCAGGGGGTAAAAATGTAATTCATGGATTAACATATCATCCAAACATATGTGTGTCTACGTTATGGTAGGTTACCAAAGTAACCTACCATAACTATTAGTGCTGCTTAAATACCTATATATCTAATTGCTTGTGCTTCATTAGTAGGATCGAAAGGTTACTCCTGAACAAACTGTCAGCCCATGAAAGGAAACAGCCAGAATTGACCAGAATCCAAGTCAACAGCTCCAGAGAGAGAGGACAGTTTTACTTCTCATCCACTTGTGCCCCTTTTCTAAGCCTAGGGAACAATCTGCGGAAGAGGGGGCGTGGTAGAATGTAAAGGCTGCGATTGGTGTGAACGGTGAAACTACAGCGATGTAGTCTGGACACTCATTTGATCAACTTGATTGAACAAACAACCTGTCACCCCCCACTGAATGGTGGGACTGTGGGGGTTTGGGCACAACAGTCTGTAGATTGGTTTTGCACGAAGGATGCTTATACTCATGGATTATCACTTATAGTTAAAAAATGAAAAAAAAAACCTGAAAGATGCAGGACAGTTATGGCAGAATACATGATCTGGGATGGGGTGGAGGTGGGGGGGAAGGGAAAGGGAAATATGCCTGATCTGAATTGGAAAATGATGTACGAAATGCACAAACCATCAATAAAAATTAAATTAAAAAAAAAGAAATGAATTTATTTTGAGTTTTTTTTTTGAGAACTGAGGAGAGAGAAACTCTTAGTCTTCTGTGACTTGCACATGGGATGGTTAGTATAATTTTTAAGCATAGAACAAAGGCAAGAACTATATATCTGTAGACCTCACTGAAATTCCCAAATCAACAAAATTGGGAGATAGGTCTTCATGCTTCCAAAGTGTGCAGCATGATACTTCCCAATTCCAAGACATCCCTTATATTTTATAAAAATTTCACACCAGTTCTGAAAAGTGGGCTGTATTCAATTGCAAGCAGATATTTTATAATTAGTAATTTTTCTCCATGTGAACACATATAATACTAATTTTTTCTTTAATAAAAACACTGAGCAACTTCTGGCAAAATGAAAAATACCTTTTTAGATTTAATAAATGGATTCTCAATAAAAGCAGTTCACCACCTCACTGTTAATGGTGGCAGATTCTCCTTTAACATGAAAAAAAAAGACCAGGATTCTGTCTCTTAATACTTCTTTAAATTTTTGAATTTATGCAAATTTCATATATTGTGATTGTATTTAGAGTCACTCTTACTACCTCCATAAAAATTCATGTACTCAAATTTCATGTATTCAAATTTGTGTCACCAAATACCCTTTAGTGTTGATCCATCCACACGGAGTCTGGTCAACTGACCAAGATTCTCACTCTTAAACTGACTGAAAAACTACCCCCAGTAGCCATTGATTACCAGTATATTCCTCAGGTAGGGTGGGGATTTCTTACCTGTTTCCCCACCTCTTTGCTGGGATTTTATCTGGCTTGAGTTTACATGGGAATTCTTCGTGCTGTCACCATTGATACGAGATCATATGAGTAACTTGCCAGGTGCTGGAAAACTGTTTCTTCCTGTTCATCCACCAATTCTGGCTCTTAAAATCTTTCTTTTCCCTCTTCAGCAATGATCCCAGAGCCATGGAAGGAAGAGGTTTGATTATTTTGCTGTTGTTTTCAAGGATAAGCATGTTGGCCAGTTGTGGGTCTCTGGGTTAATCAGCATCTGCTGCATAAGGAAGCTTCTCTGGTGAGAGTTGAAAGATGCATTTATCTATGGACATAATAGTAAGTCATTAGGAGTCAGGTTAATACTGAGTTTGTTTAGCACATTAGTAGTATTAGGCTCTCCCCTATGGCCTGTGGACTGTCTAGCATCGGGTTCCTAGGTCTGATATCAGTGTCCTTTACAGGCTTCTGAAATCACCTGATCAAATAAAATGTTAGAATTACCTACACAGAGAGAATCCCAGCAGGGCTCCCCTAGCTTTGCTCAGCAACCTACTGACACCACACTCAGACTCTCAATCTGTTGGACCCATTTATAATAGCTTCCATAGTTTTGGTAAATTTGCTCTTAATTTTGCCATTGTGAAAGGAACTCCAGACACAGAAGTTTTTTCTTATAAACTTTCATAGATGCTTCTTAGGAAATAGGCCTTCCAATATCTGGCTTCCAATTAAATGTGTTAACAATTTATAAGCATGCTTCTTATATGCACTTTAAGAGCAAGGTGACAAAATTCAAAGTCATAAGAAATATGTTAAGGATTGTAAAGAAGTTACTTGGCAAAACCCTCAGTAGTCTGTGAAGTTGGAACGTGGAACAATTGTTGGAGTAATATTTGACCTTTTTTATCTATTTATGAATTATTAGGGTTAGGATTTTATGTTTGCCAAGTACTGGATATTTTTAAAGTTAGGATCTCCGAGAAATTTTGAATTGATTTAAACAGCTTGGGTCATGCTCAGGATTTTAAATTCACTTGGTTGTTTTGAAAAGCTGGAAAGGAAAGAATAGAATGAGGTCGCAGGTCAGCTTCATGAATCTTGCTGAAGAGAATTCCATGTTATTTGTTCATCTTTCAGAATGAATCCATTTCTTTAATGGAAAAATTTAGTCATGATACTATTTCTAGGGCTCATCCCAGTGATTCACACTGATATGTAACCAAATAATAGTTTGGAAGAATGTGAAAACATGCTATGTATTGGTTTTAAATGATGTTCCACAGACTTTATAAAGTATGGGTAGAATAAAAATTTGGAAGTGTAGACATGCTTGTTTAAAATTAACCTTTATAGCAATTATTGAAACTCTAAAGCCATAATCCCATGGTGTGGGGAATGAAGAGTTGAATATGTCTTTCTGTAACTTTTGAGGGGTGTTCAGTCAGTTAGACCCTTTCATTATTGTGAAAAATACCTGAGACATCAGTTTAAAAGTTGAAGGATCCATTTGGGCACATTCTATCAGAGTTTTCAATGTAAGGTTGGCTCAGAGCCACAGCTATTAGTCTGAGACTAGACTAAACTCATGGTTGCAAAAACATGTGGTAAATTCTGCTCCCTGCGTGATAGCCAGGATAGCTCCTTTTATGACAGACAGGACAATGCAGGAAGACATTTCAGAAAGGGGACAAAGCCAAGATACATTTCCACAGGCATGCTTTCAAGTGATCCACTTCCTACAGCGAGGCTCCATCTTCTAACATTTCTACTACTTTCCCAAAACAACAGCACCATTTCCAACTCATGAGAATGAAGGGGATATTGTATAGTCAAATCACAATCAGAGTATGCACAGATTGTTAGCTTTTTGATAAACTGATCATGATGGAATAGCTGAGGGTCTGGCAAATGCTCCTTGAATATCTTTCCCCTGGTTTCTCCACTGTCCTAATTCAAGTTTTCTTTTAGTGTCTGGAGCAGAATATCAGCTCTGTTCTCTCAGTATGTGGCACTTTCCCATACTCCTGCATCCCCTCAGAAGGAATCATTTGGAAAGGACGCTTAGGATACATCATGAGGTGTACAGTACAAACATACACAAAGACATGCATACAATGGAAGGGAAAACAACTTCTGTAAGGCAAAGTAGACAGCTATGTAGTGAATTGCTGTGATGTGAAGTTGCATGCAAAAAGCCATTTAAAATATGACATACATTTCAAGATAGCATGTCTGGGAAAACTTGCCACTCAAATATGGTACACAAATTCCTGCCTTATTCTCCTCAGCTGAGGATTTTGGCTCCTCTGAGACAGGGACTTAGCATTGCAGTGCACTGTTTGGTGGTCCACAGTCTGATTTCTCACCACCTGGCAATACTGATCTACTACCATGTGTTGTGTGTTATGCTGGAAAGAGATAGAGCTAGTGACACTTTGAATATCCAGCTCATGAGACACTTTGAAATTGACTTATGGCAACCTTCCAGAATTCTAGATGAATTCTTGTTTTGAAACATTTTGATGTGAGGGAAGTTTTCAGTAGCATGTGCTTATATGGCTCTTGCCGGCCAATATTTGAAAATTAATAAAAAATAATGTTATTTCAAAACAACTCATTCGAAATAATGTCATATGTTCCATTTTATGCTTCAATATAGAAATTCATGTTTTCTGAAAAAATACATTTGGTTCCTGAAGTAGAAAATCCCATTTCGATTAATGTTTTTGTTAGTGTAGGGTATAGAGAGTTTTACCTGGATGTTTAATATCACATAGCTTCCAATATAGCACTTGTGAGTCTCAAACCTACATTTGTCTTACTCAAAATCTCTTGGATATGAAAATATTTACCATGCTCTTCATTTAACTGGATTTCTGGTGTTGATCCATGTTGATTGTTCTAAGAACCTGTGGAGTTACACATTCATGTAGTTTGCAATTAGGTACATAATTTTTCTAGTATTGCCCTTTGATAGAGCCTATACAGAGGTTGTTTTGCTATGTAATCCACACGTCCTTTGGTGTTCTAGAATTGGCTCAGAAAAAAAAAGTATGTGAGTTGATTCTCTGTGTCACTTTTCTCATTAGGTATTTGGGTCGCTAAAAAATGGTGAATTTTTAACCTGGAAAACACTATAAATAAGAAATTTGTGCCTTACCTTGAGGATCTGGTACATGTCTCCATGATACTGGTCACACAGGCTTATAATAGCAGGAGATGATGCATAATAATTTATCCCTAATGTGAGAGACCTTATGTAACAAGCTCTATCTGCTTGTGTGTTTCAATGATGATTTGGCACAATCTCCATGGACCTACTGAATTATTTTCACAAAGAACATAATGTAGTTTTAAAGGAAATAATTCCAGTACATTATTTATTAGTGGCATGTTTTCGATGTAGCCAGCAAAGAAGATTTCTAGATATGAGATAATTAATTTTGCCTCTTTATTACCCTAGAGCACAGTGTACTTTTGAGGAGTTGTTTATGTTCTCAAGAACCATTTTATCCTCAGAACTCTTCAAATGAACATCTGTTGTAATGTAGACTCAACATTCTCTGACCCTAGCAAAATGAGTTGCTGGTTTGTCTTTCTCTCACAAGCACATGTTTTATCTTCATACATTTTCTCTTTAAAATTTTTATTTACATCTATTTAGATTTTTAAATTTAATCAAGTATAGATTTAAAAATTCCCTTATTCTGTGTCTTTTTGGTGTCTGTTGTGATATTTCTGCATTTGTCTCTGATTTTGTTAATTTGGATTTACTTGTTCTGTTGGTTAACTGGACTAAGGGTCTGTGTATCTTATCTTTTCAAAGAACCAGCTCTTAGATTCATTTATTCTTTGCATTATTTTCTTTATTTCTGTTTCATTGATTTCTGCTTGGATTTTTGTTATTTCTTCTCATCTGTTAGGCTTGGGTTTGGCTTATTCTTGTTTTTCAAAATTCTTGAGCCATAGCACAAAGCCATTTATGTGTGCTCTTTCTGATGTTTTAATGTAGGTGCTTAGAGCTGTGAATTGCCTTCTTAGGACTGCTTTTATTGTACCCTAAAGGTTTTGTTGTGTTATCATTTCATTTAGTTCCAGGAATGCTTTTATTTCTTCTTTGACCCATTCATCATTCAGGAGTGCATTGTTTAGCATTCATGCTAGGACTGGGGAAATAGGAAGGAGGTCCCAGGCTTAGCTGATCTCTGCTGGGCAAGAGAGGTGTGATCTTCTTTAAGAGAGTGACACTAGATAGGTTGACCAGGCTCCAATGGATGAACTCACATGGAGAGACGCCAGGGGATACAAACTTGATTCAATAAGCCTTAACATATGTGACAGAATGCATGAAATCCAATGGGGAGTTATGTGGGGTACAGATAAGGGAGGGCATCTAAATATGATTAAAATATGTTATATTAAATGCCCAAAATTAATAAAATATATTGGATATAATAATATAATTTACATTTATTTATTTATTTATTTATTTATTTATTTATTTATTTATTTATGCCTTTGGGGCACATGTGTTTGGGTCAGAGGACAGCATGAGGTGGTTGGTTCCCTGTGTTCATCATGGAATCCAACTTGGGTCATCAAGCTTGACAGCAAGTGCCTTTTACCTTTTGAACTATCTTGCCCTCCTATAATTTTTCTCTTTTGCTGCTAATTTCAGAATGATCTTTGATATACTTATGCCTCTTATGTTATGGAAGGATTCAAGTTGATTTGTGACAGGAATTTGAACAGGTCTCTGACAGGACCATTTAAGTTAGTGAATCTAACTTTACTTCTCCTATAAATCCTTACATAAAACTCCTTTCAGAGCCAGGGAGGAGGCGCATGAACATATGGACATAGAGTTCTACAGGCTCCTGTGACTTTGCTCGTATGAACCTACAGCTATGGTGTCAGTATGCACAAGACCTCTGCAAACTCTCAAGCAGACAAAAACCCGCCACAGAACTGTGGAAATGGGCAGCAAGCCCCAATCTCAGCCAAATTACTATTGGCAGCTGATTACTGCTGGGTTTGGAATAGCTAATTTTTTTATAATTTTTAATTTTTTAAAAAAAATTTATTTATTTTTTATGTGTATGAATGTACTGTCTGCATGTAGGTTTGTGCACACATGTCATGCAATGCTGCGGAGGTCAGAAGAGGGTGTCGGATTCCCCTGGAACTGGAGTTCTGGAATTGGAGTTACAGTCAGTTCTCAGCTGTCACGTGGGTGCTGGGGATTGAATATTTTTAAAGGGGGGAACTCTACATAGGCTGACTAGACCTCAGTGGATGAACTTATACAGAAAGACATCTGAGGGACATTTGGGGACACTTACCTGACTCCACCAACACATATCACAAACTTGTTATAGCCATTATCTTTGTTTCAAGTCCTGGGCTGAGTTTTGTATTCTAAATTTCTTATCCTGAAGAGCCAATAGCCAGCCATATTGAGAAACAGTATGGTACTGAAGCCATGAAACTCAAAATAAAATGGTTCTGGGATTCACCAGCAGAACTCAGAAAGTTATCAGGAACCCAAAAGAAATGATCATGAGAAGTGTGGCTGTGACTACCACCCTATAGCTTGTTGCTATGGCCCATTCTATGTAACTGGCTGCATAATTTATAATCATAAAGACTAACAGCATGATGAAGAAATGTTTCAGCTCTGCTTTCAATTCTAACATGAAGTACAGCACACAGGAAATGGATAGCAACACTTCAATGAAATACAATGGCACTCTGTAGTATCCAATGATAGAAGCATGAACCAAAAACTTCTTGGAAAAAATGAGCTCCATAGCTGATACACTGCTGAAACACTAGTTGGTCTTCAGGAAGAAGAGTAAACTAGCTCTATTTTGGATTCTAGTAAAATCATTTTTAGTCTAAAGTAAATGGCCCCTAGTATGATTTTCACAGTTCTTTGAATGTAGAGACCTGTTTGGGGATTGCCCAATAAGTTTTTTGAATGAATGCGTGGGAATCCATGTCAATTGATAACAGGAGATGATATGAGTGTTTTATCTGAAAGCTTAGTTTCTCCTCTTTTTCCAACTTCCTGATAAGCCATTGCTCTAGTTTCTTTTCTGATGCTGTGATAAAATATCCTGACCCCCCCAAAAAACAAACAAACAAACAAACAAACAAACAAACAAGTAAATAGGGGGAGAAATAGTTTGCTTGGCCGGTTACAATCCATCATTGTGAGGAAGTCAAGGCTTAAAACATCAAATCTATAGTTAAGAGGCAACAGAGAATAACAATGAATGCTTATTTATCTTCTACTCAGGTAGCTTTCTCTACTCATAGACAGTCCAGGGTCCAGCCTATGTAATGATGCCACCTATATTTAGGGTGGGTCTTCTACATCAGTTAAGATCAGAGAAAATCCCTCAGCGATATGATCACAGACAAACCTTATATAGATAATTCTTCATTAAGACTTTCTTCCTACGTGAAACTAGGTTGTGGCAAGTTGAGATTTAAAACTAACCATCAGAGTTATTCAACACAGGCTTTATTCTATAGAAGGAAAAGTTGGCATAAAATTCAGGTACTATTTTTATAAATGGTATACTTTCCTTGGAAGGTCCCCAGTCTTCTTGGGTTAATAGTCTTCATTTCATGCCACAGTAGAGGCCTTCATTAATAACATCTAGGAAGAATTCTGAATGAGTGTTACAAGGCTCATAGTAGTACTCAACCAAAGTCTCCTAAGGAGGCTCATTACCTATTTCCAACTAATTATCTTAATTTTACTGAGACCAATAAGGTAAGGTTTTCAAGTCAGTTAAAGACGGAATGCCAATTCTGGTAAACGGAGATAAGGATTCTTTATTCATGTTTAGATTTCTTTTAAGAAACAAAAGAAGGGGCTGGAGAGATGGCCTAGTGGTTAAGAGCACCGACTGCTCTTGCAGAGGATCCGAGTTCGATTTCTAGCACCCATATGGTGGCTGAGAACCGTCTTCAACTCCAGTTCCAGGGAACCCTCTTCTGACCACCGCGGCATTGCATGACATGGGTGCACAATCCTACATGCAGACAGTACATTCATACACATAAATAAATAAAAATTAAAAAAAGAAACAAAAGAAAAGCATTTTGTGTGTACAATCCAAACCAGTTGCAGGCTCATCAAAGAATAGGGTAAATGATAACCTCTTTTCCATACTAATTCATTTTACTTCTGCAGATATTACATGGTTAAGTAGAGTTCTAATCACGGAATCTTTCAACTCTTTAATATCACTCGTTTTTATTGTGTGTATGTATTTGTGTGTGCTGCAGTGCACATGTGAAGGTCAGAGGACAACTTGAGTAATTGTAAGTTCCAGGGACTGAAAGAACATCATCAGACTTGAGATGCAAGTTCTTTTACTGGCTGAGCCATTTTGTGAGCCTTAGACCAACAACGTCAATCCATTTTTCCATTATTCATCATAATCATTGAAAGCTGAAGGCCTGCTGAGAATTAGAAACTTTATGTTACTGTCTAAGTATCTATCCCAGCATCATCTTTTATCCTGGAACCAGAATTACATTTGAGATTGGCAGGCTGAGATGTTCCATTTCCCAAAAGGTCTTAGATGATTCATGTGAAGATTTCCTTGCATCTAAGACATCATAAATGAAGATTTTTCTCTAACTGTGTGCTTCAAAATGACACTGAGGCTGATGTGTGTGATCCTGGCAGTATTGGGCAGAATGTCTTTCTCAGCTGTGACCCAGTAAGAGGCCACTTTTACTCAACATCGGATGTTATAAACACTTAACATTGTTTTTCTGGTGAATGTTTTCAGGTCATTGGTATTCATTCCAAGAAGGTCACTGGTGTTTCTTTGTGACAATGACATAAAAACCTGGACGTTTCTTGAAGATATCTATAGATTTTTATTTTTGTTGATACATATTCATTATACATGCTACTAGGTTTCATAAGGACATTTTCACAGACGTATGCAATGTGCTTTAAGCATATTTTCCCCCATGCATCTTTACCCCTCCTGTTTTTTTCCCATCCCGTTACTCCACTTTGTTCCCTTAGGCAATCTTATTTATATTTTCATGTCATGTATAAATGCATAACTGTATGCACTTGTGTAAAATAAGAGAAAACATGCAATATTTGTCTTTCTGAGACTGACTTAATTTACTTAATATATCTACAGATTTTCTACATTTCTATAATGGCCACTGACCTGGGAAAGCATTGGAGCACCTTTAAGGTTCAAGTAAACTGGGAGATGAGTTAAGGTTACAGCATCAAGGAGTCTGAGCTATTTGCTTATATGTCTACCCTCCCATTCGATTAAGTTCTTTACATAATTCTTATATAAACCCTTGTAAATGCTTTTTTCCCCCACTGTGTAGATTGTCTATTTTGTCTGTTATTTCTTTTACAGTGCATTTGTTTAGTTTGATGTAGTCTTGAAATTCATTTTTTTTATTTTTCTGCCTGTTAGTTAGAGATTGTATAGGTAATTTTATCATGCTGGGATTTCTGTGTTATTATTAAATAAACACTTGTCAACGAGTATAGGTACCTCACTAAATAATAAAGAAAGCAATAAACTTATAAAGAGTATTCCAATTGCAATTTAAATGTCTGATTTTTTTTTCAGTAGAAAAAAATACATACTTATTGAAAAGAATGATGGTCATGGCTAGAGATAGGAAACTCTGGTGTAACTGTAGGTTTTCACATGTTTACATCAGTCATTTACAGAGTGTTAAACCAGCTTAATCAAAACAGTGACTGAGTTACAACAAAATAAAATGAGCTAATCTGTGGAAAACCCTTCAGTCAATGTTCATTTCACTGTAACTGTCACTGCTAATCATTTGGGCCCATTACTAAAACATTTGACATGTTTTCCAAACATGATGGTATAAAGAGAAGTGTTCATATTTTGAGAGAAATATACAGAACAAATATTTTCTTTCTTTTTTGTCTCCTGAATAAATGTTCAACGCTACTGTAGCACTCTGCAGTTGCTAACTCTGATATTCTCATTCTGAGAAGTTGACACATGAATTAATAAATACCTACAATAAAGCAAGTTTTCTCCTGCCTTCAAAATCAGTAAATAGCTTTCATTTACATATAGTCCCAAGAGACAGGACCCTTAGCAAAGCTTCTGATTTTTTTGGAACTTTATGAATTGGATGTTTCTGATGTTATGTTTGTTTCTATATTTTGAAATGAAATATATTTCGGAAGAAATATACAACACCTGAAAGGGTTATTGTTGTTTTAGCTGGAAGAATATGTGCTTTAAGAAGAAGCAGGCACTAAATAAAGATACCTAATGTTATGGCCCCAGTGTTCTCAAGTCTTATACTCTGTGCCAGGGACAATGCCAATTCAACCTTTCCTTCACCAACCTTCTCCCTGTTTCACTGTTCCAGTTGTGTTCACCAGAGGGAGAGAGAGAAAATAGAGGAAGGAGAAGCAGTTTGCCTTCTTCTCTGCTCCTACTTCCTAAAAAAGCCCTACGCAAAATCAGAGCCAGCTAATCTCAGTAGTGGTAAAGCACACATAGTAATTTTCCTCCAAATTCTAGGACTTTTCACATCTTGTCCCTCTACGAAAGATCAGTGCTAGCATGCTAGTGAATTATTTCTATCCTCTGAGTTCCAGTTTCAGCTCTGAAGGTGACTACATCCAAGATCCTGTTGCTTTGGCACTGGCAGAGATCTGGTCGCATCATTATAAGGTGGTATGATTTGAACCTTCCTCTAGGTTGACAACCTCTATTCCTCATAAGTTGATGTGACTTAGCTCTAAGTATCTCCTCTTCCAAGAACAGTTTTTAGAACCACTGTATGTATCATCCCTGGGTAATCTTAATATCTAGGACTGCTTGCTCTTTTCCATTATTTCTATCTTTGTTTTACCTCATTAATTCTTTGGGTCTCCAAATAATTATGTTGAGTTCACACTGAAGGTTTTTTTTTAAGTGGGAAATACAGAAAATGTTAAATCAATTTGGTTTGGTTTTGACTATGTTTTTCCACAGATTGCTTTCTAAGCATTTTGCTGTTATGTTCCAAGGTCTGTATGCCTTGGAGCTGTGTATTTGTGTATCCACAGGTGGTGATCATAGCTCCAGGTCCAGAGGATAAAATCATAGCTCCAGAACCATAGGAGGGGATCACAGCTCCAGATCCACAGGTGGAGATCATAGCTCCAGGTCTATAGATGCGGATCACAGCTCCAGGTCTACAGGAAGGGATCATAGCTCCAGGTCAACAGGTAGGGATCACAGCTCCAGGTCAACAGGTAGGGATCACAGCTCCAGGTACACAGGTGGGGATCATAGCTCCAGGTCCTGAGGTGCAAATCACAGCGATAGATCCACAGGTAGAGATCTTAGCTCCAGGTCCACAGGTAGGGATCACAGATCCATGTCCACAGGTGGGGACCACAGCTCAAGTTTCACAGGTGGGGACCACAGCTCCAGTTCCACAGGTGGGGAACACAGCTTCAGTTTCACAGGTGGGGACCACAGCTCCAGAGCCACTGGTGGGGACCACAGTTCAAGTTTCACATGTGGGGACTACAGCTCCAGGTTCACAAGTGGGGATCACAGCTGCAGACCCACAGGTGGAGATCACAGCTCCAGGTCTACAGGTGGGAATCAAAGCTCCAGGTCCACAGGTGAGGACCTCGGCTCCAGGTTTACAGGTGGGGCCCATGGCTCCAGTTTCACAGGTGGGAATTACAGCTCCAGTTCCACAGGTGGGGACCACAGCTCCAGTTTCAGAGGGGGAGACCACAGCTCCAGGTCCACAGGTGGGGATCACAGCTCGAGGTCCACAGGAGGAGAGCATAGCTCCAGGTCCACAGGTGGAGATCATAGTGCCAGGTCCATAGATGGGGATCACAGCTCCATGTCTACAGGTATGGATCATAGCTCCAGGTCCACAGGTGGGGATCACAGCTCCAGGTCCACAGGTGGGGACCATAGCTCCAGGTCTATAGTTGGGGCTCATAGCTCCAGTTTCACAGGAGTGGACCACATCTTCAGTTTCACAGCTGGGGACTACAGCTCTATGTTCAAAGGTGGGGACCACAGTTCCACGCCCATGGTTGGGGATCACAGCTCAAGTTTCACAGGTGAGGACCACAGCTCCAGTTTCACAGGTGGGGACCACAGCTCCAGGTCCACAGGTGGAAAGCACAGGTTCAAATTCACAGGTGGGGACAACAGCTCCAGGTCCACAGGTGGGGACCACAGCTCCAGTTTCACATGTGGGGACCATAGCTCTGGGTCCACAGGTGGGGATCACAGCTCGAGGTCTGCAGGAGGAGAACATAGCTCCAGGTCCATAGGTGGGGATCACAGCTCCAGGTCCACAGGTGGAGATCATAGCTCCAGGTCCATACATGGGGATCACAGATCCATGTCTATAGGTAGGGATCATAGTTCCAGGTCCACAGGTGGAGATCATAACTCCATGTCCATAGATGGCGATCACAGCTCCATGTCCACAAGTGGGGATCAGAGCTCCAGGTCCACAGGTGGGGATCATAGCTCCAGGTCCATTGGTGGTGACCACAGCTCCATGTCCATAGATGGGGATCACAGCTCCAGGTCCACAGGTGGGGATCACAGCTCCAGGTCCACAGGTGGGGATCATAGTTCCAGGTCCATTGGTGGGGACCTCAGCTCCAGGTCCACAGGTGGGGACCTCAGCTCCAGGTCCACAGGTGGGGATCGCAGCTCCAGGTCCACAGGAGGAGATCACAGCTCCAGGTCAACAGGTGGGGACCACAGCTCCAGTTTCACAGGTGGGGACCACAGATGCAGGTCCACAGGTGGGGACCACAGCTCCGGTTTCACAGGTGGGGACCACAGCTCCATTTCCACAGGTGTAGACAACAGCTGAGTTCCACAGGTGGGGATGACAGCTCCAGTTCCACAGGTGGCAACCACAGCACCAGTTTCACAGGTGGGGACAAGAACGCCAGTTTCACAGGTGGGTAACACAGCTCCAGTTTCACAGGTGGGGACCACAGCTCCAGTTTCACATGTGGGGACCACTGCTCCATGTCCACAGGTGGGGATCACAGCTCGAAGTCCACAGGAGGAGATCATAGCTCTAGGTCCATAGGTGGGGGATCTCAGCTCCAGGACCTCAGGTGGAGATCATAGCTCCAGGTCCATAGATGGGGATCACAGCTCCATGTCTACACATATGGATCACAGCTCCAGGTCCACAGGTGTGGATCACAGCTCCAGGTCCATAGAAGGGGATTACAGCTCCAGGTCTACATGTAGGGATCACAGCTCCAGGTCCCCAGGTGGGGATCACAGTTCCAGTTCCACAGGTGGGGACCACAGCTCCAGGTCCACAGGTGGGGACCACAGCTCCAGTTTCACAGGTGGGGATCGCAGCTCCAGGTCCACCAGAGAAGATCACAGTTTCAGGTCCACAGGTGGGGAGTACAGCTCCATTTTCACAGGTGGGGAGCACAGGAACAGGTCCACACGTGGGGATCACAGATCCAGGTCTATAGTTGGGGCTCATAGCTCCAGTTTCACAGGAGTGGACCACATCTCCACTTTCACAGCTGGGGACCACAGCTCTATGTTCAAAGGTGGGGACCACAGGTTGAGCCCCACAGTTGTGGACCACAGCTCCAGTTTCACAGGAGAGGACCACAGCTCCAGTTTCACAAGAAAGAGGGGACTACAGCTCCAGTTTCACATTTGGGTACCACAGCTCCAGGTTCACAGGTGGAAACCACAGGTTCAGATTCACAGGCGGGGACCACAGCTCCAGATCCACAGGTGGGGACCACAGCTCCTGTTTCACATGTGGGGACCACAGCTCCGGGTCCACAGGTGGGGATCACAGCTCGAGGTCCACAGGAGGAGATCATAGCTCCAGGTCCATACGTGGGGATCACAGCTCCAGGTCCACAGGTGGAGATCACGGCTCCAGGTCCACGTGTGGTGATCACATCTCCAGGTCCACGCGTGGGGATCAAATCTCCAGGTCCACAGGTGGGGAGCACAGCTCCAGGTCCACAAGTGGTGATCACAGCTCCAGTTTCACAGGTGGGAACCACAGGTCCATTTCCACAGGTGGGGACCACAGCTACAGTTCCACAGGTGGGGACCAGAGCTCCAGTTACACAGGTGGGAACGACAGCTCCAGTTACACAGGTGGGTACGACAGCACCAGTTTCACAGGTGGGGAACACAGCTCCAGTTTTACAGGGAGGGACCAGAGCTCCTGGTCCACAGGTGGGGACCACAGCTCCAGTTTCACATGTGGGGGTCACAGCTCCAGGTCCACAGGTGGTGATCACAGCTCCAGGTCCACAGGATGAAATCCTAGCTCCAGGTCGATAGTTGGGGATCACAGCTCTAGATCAACAAGTGGAGATCTGAGCTCCAAGTCCGTAGATGGGGATCACAGCTCCAGGTCTATAGGTAGGGATCACAACTCCAGGAACACCGGTGGGGATCATAGCTCCAGGTTCTGATGTGCAAATCACAGCTATAGATTCACAGGTGGAGATCTTAGCTCCAGGTCCACAGGTGGGGATCACATCTCCAGGTCTACAGGTGGGGATCACAGTTCCAGATCCACAGGTGGGGATTACAGCTCCAGGTCTACAGGTGGGGACCACAGCTCCAGGTCCACAGGTGGAAATCATACCTCCAGGTCCATAGATGGGGATCACAGCTCCAGATCTACAGGTACGGATCACATCTCCACGTCCACAGGTGGGGACCACAACTCCAGTTCCGGGTGGGGGATCACCACTCTCAGGTCCAAAGGTGGGGTATTCACGCTCCAGATCTACAGGTGGGTACCACCAGCTCCAGGTCCCCCAGGTGGAAATTATAGCTCAGGTCCAGAGCTGGGGATCACCAGCTCCCAGATCTACAGGAATGGATTACATATCCAGGTGCACAGGTGGGGATACATCCAGGTCCCAGAGGTGGGGATCATAGCTCCAGTTCTACAGGTGGGGACCACAGCTCAAGCTCACAGGAGGAAATCTAGCTCCCAGGTCCCATAGATGGATCTCAGCTCCAGAAAAACTACAGGTATGCGATCACATTTCTCATGTCCACAGGGTGCTCACACGCCCAGGGTCTCTTTTGCATGGGATCACATTCCCCCATCACCGGTGAGCGATCACAGGTCCAAGGTCTACAGGTGGGGATCTCAGTTCCAGGTCCACAGGTGGAAATGATAGCTCCGAGTCCATAGATTGGGATCACAGCTCCAGATCTCCAGGTACGGATCACATCTCCAGGTACACAGGTGGGGATCACAGCTCCATGTCTACAGGTGGGGATCACATCTCCAGTTCCACAGGTGTGGATCACAGATTCAGGTCCACAGGTGGGGAACACAGCTCCAGGTCCACCGTGTTGACCAACATTTCAGCTTGCCTTATGTTGTTGTGTCTCTGGACCACAGCTCCAGGTCTACAGTTGGGGACCACAGCTATCTGTTCTCAACATGTACCAGACCATAGTTCCAGGTCCACAGGAGGATATCACAGCTCCAGGGCCCCAGGTGTGGAACACAGCTCCAGTTTCACATGTGGAGACCACAGCTGAGTTCCACAGGTGAGACCACAGCACAGTTAACAGGTGGACCCCCAAACTCCCAGGTTCACAGGTGGGCCCACAGCCCCAGTTTGACAGGGGGGGACCATCTGCTTCCCAGTTTCACAGGTGGGACCACAGCTCCAGTTTCCCAGGAGTAGACCACAGCTGAGTTCCATAGTTGGGGACCACAGCTCCAGTATAACAGGTGGGGATCACAGCTCAAATTTCGCAGGAGGAGATCATAGCTCCATGTCCATAGATGGGCATCACAGCTCCAGGTCCACTTGTGGGGATCACAGCTCCAGGTCCACAGGTGGGGAACACAGCTCCAATTTCACATGGGGGGACCACAGCTCCAGGTCCACAGGTGGGGAACACAGCTCAATGTCCACAGCAGGAGATCATAGCTCCAGGTCCATAGGTGTGGGAACCACCGCTCTGGTGCAGCGGTGTAGATCATCGCTCCAGGTCATAGATGGGATTAGAGCCTCAATGTCACATGTCTGGATCATAGCTTCCAAGTCACAGGTGGAGATCATAGCTCCAGTCCACAGGTGGGGATCATAGTTCCAGGTCCACAGGTGGAGATTACAGCTCCAGGTCTACAGGTAGGCATCACAGCTCCAGGTCCAGGGGGGATTCATAGCTCAGTTTCACAGGTGGGGATCGCAGCTCCATGTCCACAGGAGGAGATCATAGCTACAGGTCCATAAGTGAGGACACAGCCTCCTGGTCCACAGGTGAGGCCCATCCTCCTGGTCATAGGTGGGGATCACAGCTCCATGTCTACAGGTATGGATCATAGCTCCAGGTCCACAGGTGGGGATCACAGCTCCTGGTCCATAGATGGGGATTACAGCTTCAGGTCTACAGGTAGGGATCACAGCTCCACGTCCCCAGGTGAGGATCACAGCTCCAGTTCCACAGGTGGGAACCCCAGCACCAGGTCCACAGGAGGAGATCATAGCTACAGGTCCATAAGTGAGGACCACAGCTCCTGGTCCACAGGTGGAGATCATAGCTCCAGGTCCATAGATGGGGATCACAGCTCCATGTCTATAGGTATGGATCCTAGCTCCAGGTCCACAGGTGGGAATCACAGCTCTGGTACACAGAAAAAAAAAAAACGTGGAGATCCATTACTCCAGGTCCATAGGTGGGATCACAGCTCCATGTCTTACAGGGATGGATAATAAGCTCAAGGTCCACAGGTGGGGATTATAGCTCCAGGTCCACAGGTGATCATAGCTCTGGGTCCACAGGTGGGGATTACAGATCCAGGTCCACAGGTGTTGATCACAGCTCCCGTTCCACAGGTGGGGACCACAGATCCAGGTCCACAGTTGGGAATCACAGCTCCGTTCCCAGGCTGAAATCATAGCTTCTCGTTCGATTAGTTGGGGATCACAGCTCGAGGTCCACAGGAGGAGAACATAGCTCCAGGTCCATAGCTGGGGATCACAGCTCCAGGTTTACAGGTAGGGGGTCACAGCTCCAGGTACACAGGTTGGGATCATAGCTCCCGTGCCCCAGGTGTGGATCACAGCTCCAGGTCCCCAGTGAGGGATCACAGTCCAGGTACCTAGTGGGGATCACAGCTCAGGTCCCCAGGTGGGGATCACAGCTCCAGTTCCACAGGTGGGGACCACCAGCTCCAGGTCCACGGTGGAACTCATACCTCCAGGTCCATAGCTGGGGATCACAGCTCCAGATCTACAGGTACGGATCACATCTCCAGGTCCACAGGTTGGGATCACAGTTTCCCAGGTCTACAGGTGGGGATCTCAGTTCCAGGTCCACAGGTGGAAATAATAGCTTCGAGTCCATAGATTGGGATCACAGCTCCAGATCTCCAGGTACGGATCACATCTCCAGGAACACAGGTGGGAATCACGGCTCCAGGTCTACAGGTGGGGATCACATCTCCAGTTCCACAGGTGGGGACCAGAGCTAGAGGTCCACAGTTGGGGATCACAGCTCCAGGTCCACACGTGGGGACCACATCTTCAGTTGCACGGGTGTGGACCACAGCTCCAGGTCTACAGTTGGGGACCACAGCTCCAGTTTCACAGGTACAGACCACAGTTCCAGGTCCACAGGAGGATATCACAGCTCCAGGGCCCCGGGTGGGGACCACAGCTCCAGTTTCACAGGTGGGGACCACAGATGCAGGTCCACAGGTGAGGACCACAGCTCCAGTTACACAGGTGGACACCACAACTCCAGGTTCACAGGTGGGGACCACAGCTCCAGTTTGGCAGGTGGGGACCATTGCTCCAGTTTCACAGGTGGGGACCACAGCTCCAGTTCCACAGGGAGTAGCCCCCAAGCTGAGTTCCAAGTTGGGACCAATCTCAAGTATCCACAGGTGGGAGACCCCAATGCTCCAGTTCACAGGTGGGGATTAGAGCTCCAGTTTCACATGTGGGGACCGCAGCTCCAGTTTCACAGGTGGGAACCACAGATGCATTTCCACAGGTGGGGACCACAGCTACAGTCCCCCGGGTGGGATCACAGCTCGCGGTCCACGGAGGAGATCCTAGCTCCAGGTCCACAGGTGAGGACCACAGCTCCTGGTCCAGAGGTGTAGATCATAGCTCTAGGTCCATAGATGGGGATTAGAGCACAATGTCTACAGGTATGGATCATAGCTCCAAGTCCACAGGTGGGGATCACAGCTCCAGGTCCACAGATGGGGATCAAGCTCCAGGTCCACAGTGGGAATCACAGCTCCATGTCCACAGGTGGGATCACAGCTCCAGCTCAAAGTAAAAGACCATAGCTCCAGCACACAGGAAGGAAGAGAGTGACCACAGCTCTAGCTCCCAGGAGGGGACCACAACTCCAGTTCACAGGAGGGGATCACAGCTCCAGTTCCCAGGAGGAGACCCCCCGCACCCGGTCACAGGAGGATCTCCTCAGCTCGGTCCATAAGTGAGGACACAGCCCTGGTCCACAGGTGGGGATCACCGCTCCAGTCCATCGAAGGATATTACAGTTCCAGGTCTGCAGGTAGGGATCACAGCTCCAGTTCCACAGTTGGGGATTCACCCCCAGCTCCAGGTCCATCGAAGGATATTACAGTTCCAGGTCTGCAGGTAGGGATCACAGCTCCAGGTCCCCAGGTGGGGATCACAGCTCCAGTTCCACAGGTGGGGACCACAGTTCCAGGTCCACAGGAGGAGATCATAGCTCAGGGTCCATAGATGGGGATCACAGCTCCATGTCTACAGGTATGGATCATAGCTCCAAGTCCACAGGTGGAAATCATAGCTCCAGGTCCACAGGTGGAGATATAGCTCCATGTTCATAGGTGGGGATCACAGCTCCATGTCTACAGGTATGGAATCTAGCTCCAGGTCCACAGGGGGGGACCACAGCTCCAGGGTCCATGATGTGGTTACAGCTCAGGTCTACAGGTAGGGTTCACAGCTCCAGGTCCCCAGGTGGGGATCACAGCTCCAGTTCCACAGGTGGGGACCACAGATCCAGGTCCACAGGTGGGGACCACAGCTCCAGTTCCACAGGATGAAATCATAGCTCCAGTTCGATAGTTGGGGATCACAGCTCCAGATCAACAAGTGGAGATCTGAGCTCTAGGTCCGTAGATGGGGATCACAGCTCCAGGTCTACAGTTAGGGATCACAGCTTCAGGTACACAGGTTGGGATCATAGCTCCAGTTCCACAGGTGTGGATCACAGCTCCAGGTCCCCAGGTGGGGATCACAGTTCCAGGTACATAGATGGGGATCACAGCTCCAGGTCCCCAGTTGGGGATCACAGCTCCAGTTCCACAGGTGGGGACCACACCTCCAGGTCCACAGGTGGGGACTACAGCTCCAGGTCCACAGGTGGAAATCATACCTCCAGGTCCATAGATGGGGATCACAGCTCCAGATCTACAGGTACGGATCACATCTCCAGGTCCACAGGTGGGGATCCCAGCTCCAGGTCTACAGGTGGGGACCACAGCTCCAGGTCCACAGTTGGAAATCATAGCTCCAGGTCCATAGATGGGGATCACAGCTACAAATCTACAGGTATGGATCAACATATGCAGGTCCACAGGTGGTGATCACAGCTCCAGGTCTACGGGTGGGGATCACATCTCCAGGTCCACAGGTGGGGATCACAGGTCCAGTTGTACAGGTGCAGATCACAGTGCCAGGTCCACAGGTGGAATTCCTAGCTCCAGGTCCATATATGGGGATCTCAGCTCCAGATCTACAGGTACAGATCACATCTCCAGGTCTACAGGGGGGATCACAGCTGCATGCCTATGCGTTAGGATCACATCTCAGGGTCCACAGGTGGGCATCACAGGTCCAGGTCTACAGGTGAGGATCACAGTTCCAGGTCTACAGGTGGAAATCATAGTTCCAGGTCCATAGATCGGGATCACAGCTCCAGATCTCCAGGTATGGATCACATCTCCAGGTCTACAGGCGGGGAACACAGCTCCAGGTCTACAGGTGGGGATCACAGCTCCAGTTCCACAGGTGGGGATCACAGCTCCAGGTCCACACGTGGGGACCACAGCTCCAGTTGCACAGGTGGGGACCACAGCTCCAGGTCCACAGTTGGGGACCACAGCTCCAGTTTCACAGGTACAGACCACAGTTCCAGGTCCACAGGAGGATATCACAGCTCCAGGGCCCCAGGTGTGGAACACAGCTCCAGTTTCACAGGTGAGGACCACAGATGCAGGTCCACAGGTGGGGACCACAGATCCAGTTACACAGGTGGACAGCACAACTACAGTTTGACAGGTGAGGACCACAGCTCCAGTTTGAGAGGTGGGGACCACTGCTCCAGTTTAACAGGTGGGGACCACAACTCCAGTTCCACACGTGGTGACCACAGCTGAGTTCACATGTGGGGACCACAGCTAGAGTTCCACAGGTGGAGACCACAGATCCAGTTCACAAGTGGGGATTAGAGTTCCAATTTCACAGGTGCGGATCACAGCTCCAGTTTCACAGGTGGGGACCACAGCTCCAGTTTCACATGTGGGGTCCACACCTCCAGGTTTGTAAGTGGGCATCACAGCTCGAGGTCCACAGGAGGAGATCATAGCTCCAGGTCGATAGGTGGGGACCACAGCTCCAGGTCCACAGGTGGATTCCATAGCTCCAGTTCCATAGATGGGGATCACAGCTCCATGTCTACACGTTTGAATCATAGCTCCAGGTCCACAGGTGGGGATCACAGCTCCAGGTCCACAGGGGTGTATCACAGCTCCAGGTCCATAGATGGGGATTACAGCTTCAGATCTACAGGTAGGGATCACAGCTCCAGGTCCCCAGGTAGGGATCCCAGCTCCAGTTCCGCAGGTGGGGACAACTGTTGCAGGTCCCCAGGTGGGGACCACAGCTCCAGTTTCAGAGGTGGGGACCACAGCTCCAGGTCCACAGTTGGGGACAACTGCTCCAGTTTCACAGGTAGATACCACAGTTCCAGGTACACATGTGGGGATCATAGCTCCCGATTCACAGGTGGGGATCGCAGCTCCAGGTCCACTGGAGGAGATCACAGTTTCAGGTCAACAGGCGGGGAACACAGCTCATATTTCACAAGTGGGTACCCTAGCTTCAGTTTCACAGGTTGGGACCACAGCTCCAGTTTCACATGTGGGGACGACAGCTCCAGGCCCAAAGGTGTGAATCACAGCTCCAGGTCCACAGGTGGAAATCATAGCTCCAGGTCCATAGATGGGAATCACAGCTCCAAGACCACAGGTGGAGATCATAGCTCCAGGTCCATAGATGGGGATCACAGCTCCATGTCTACAGGTATGGATCATAGCTCCATGTCCACAGGTGCAAATCACAGCTCCAGGTCCTCAGGTGGGGACCACAGCTCCAGGACCACAGGTGGTGACCAAAACTCCAGTTTCACTGGTGGGGACCACTGGTCCAGGTCCACAGGTGGGGATCACAGCTCCATATCTACATGTATGGATCATAGCTCCATGTTCATAGGTGGGGATCACAGCTCCATATCTACACATATGGATCATAGCTCCAGGTCCAGAGGTGGGGATCAAAGCTCCAGGTCCACAGGTGTGGATCACAGCTCCTGGTCCACAGGTGTGGATTACAATTTCAGGTCCATCAATGGGGACCACAGTTCCAGGTCTACAGGTGGGGACAACAGCTCCAGTTTCACAGGTAGAGACCACAGTTCCAGGTACACATGTGGGGATCATAGCTCCAGTTTCACAGGTGGGGATTGCAGTTACAGGTCCACAGGAGGAGATCACATTTTCAGGTCCACAGGTGGGGAACAAAGCTCAAGTTTCACGGGGGGGACTATAGCTCCAGTATCACAGGTGGGGACCACAGCTCCAGATTCATATGTGGGGACGACAGCTCCAGGTCCACAGGTGGGAATCACAGCTCCAAGTCCACAGGTGGAAATCATAGCTCCAGGTCCATAGATGGGGATCACAGCTCCAGATCTACATGTAAGGATCACATCTCCAGGTCCACAGGTGGGGATCACACCTCCAGGTCTACGGGTGGGGATCACATCTCCAGGTCCACATGTGGGGATAATAGCTCCAGGTCCACAGGTGGGGATCACAGCTCCAAGACCACAGGTGTGGATCAGATCTCCAGGTCCATAGATGGGGATTATAGCTCCAGGTCTACAGGTAGGGATCGCAGCTCCAGGTCCCCAGGTGGGGATCACAGCTCCAGTTCCACAGGTGGGGACCACAGCTCCAGGACCACAGTTGGAGACCACAACTCCAGTTTCACTGGTGGGGACCACAGCTCCAGTTCCACATGTGGGGACCACTGTTCCAGTTTCACCTGTGGGGACCACTGTTCCAGGTCCACAGGTGGGCATCACAGCTCGAGGTCCACAGGAGGAGATCATAGCTCCATGTCCATAGTTCGGGATCACAGCTCCATGTCTACACGTATGGATCATAGCTCCAGGTCTAGAGGTGGGGAACAAAGATCCAGGTCCACAGGTGGGGATCACCACTCCTGGTCCACAGGTGTGGATCACAGCTTCAGGTCCATAAATGGGGATTACAGCTCCAGGTCTACAGGTAGGCATCACAGCTCCAGGTCCCCAGGTCGGGATCACAGCTCCAGTTCCACAGGTGGGGACCACAGCTCCAGTTCCACAGGTGGGGACCACAGCTTCAGTTTCACAGGTGGGGACCACAGCTCCAGGTCCCCAGGTGGGGTCCACAGCTCCAGTTTCACCAGTAGAGACCACAGTTCCAGGTACACATGTGGGGATCATAGCTCCAGTTTCACAGGTGGGGATCGCAGTTACAGGTCCACAGGAGGAGACCACAGTTTCAAGTCCACAGATGCGGAACACAGCTCAAGTTTCACAGGTGAGGACCATAGCTCCAGTTTCACTTGTGGGGACCTCATCTCCTGGTCCACAGGTGGGGAACACAGCTCCAGTTACACAGGTGGACACCACACCTCCATTTTCACAGGTTGGGACCACAGCTCCAGTTTCACAGGTGGGGACAACAGCTCCAGTTTCACAGGTGGGGACCACTGCTCCAGTTCCACAGCTGGGGAACACAGCTCCACTTCCACAGGAGGAGACCAGAGCTGAGTTATACAGGTGGGGACCACAGATCCAGTTCCAGAGGTGGGGACCACAGCTCCAGTTCACAGGTGGGGATTAGAGCTCCAGTTTCACAGGCGGGGAACAAAGGTCCAGTTTCACAGGTAGGGACCACAGCTCCAGTTTCACATGTGGGGACCACAGCTCCATGTCCACAGGTGGGGATAACAGCTCGAGGTCCACAGGAGGAGATCATATCTCCAGGTCCATAAGTGGGGATCACAGCTTCAGGTCCACAGGTGGAGATCATAGTTCCAGGTCCATAGATGGGGATCACAGCTCCATATCTACAGGTATGTATCATAGCTCCATGTCCACAGGTGGGGATCACACCTCCAGGTCCAAAGATGGGAATCACAGCTCCAGGTCCACAGGTGTGGATCACAGCTCCAGGACCATAGATGGGGATTACAGCTCCAGGTCTACAGGTAGGGATCACAGCTCCAGTTTCCCAGGTGGGGATCACAGCTCCAGTTCAACAGGTGGGGACCA
This sequence comes from Rhizomys pruinosus, assembly GCA_009823505.1. NCBI lineage: Eukaryota > Metazoa > Chordata > Mammalia > Rodentia > Spalacidae > Rhizomys > Rhizomys pruinosus. The sequence goes on from VZQC01013712.1 coordinate 256,717, forward strand.
CAGCTCCAGGTCCACAGGAGGGGACCACAGCTCCAGCTTCACTGGTGGGGACCACAGCTCCAGGTCCACATGTGGGTAACACAGCTCCAGTTCACGGGTGGGGATTAGAGCTCCAGTTTCACAGGTGGGGATCAAAGCTCCAGTTTCACAGGTAGGGAACACAGCTCCATTTTCACATGTGGGGAACACAGCTCCATGTCCACAGGTGGGGATCACAGCTCGAGGTCCACAAGAGCTCCAGGTCCATAGGTGGGGATCAGAGCTCCAGGACCACAGGTGGAGATCATAGCTCCAGGTCCATAGATGGGAATCACAGCTCCATGTATACAGGTATGGATCATAGCTCCATGTCCACAGGTGGGGATCACAGCTCCAGGTCCATAGATGGGGATCACAGCTCCATGTATACAGGTATGGATCATAGCTCCATGTCCACAGGTGTGGATCACAGCTCCAGTTCCACAGGTGGGGACCACAGCTCCAGGAGCACATTTGGCTACCACAACTCCAGTTTCACCGGTGGGGACCACAGCTCCAAGTCCACATGTGGGGACCACTGCTCCAGGTCCACAGGTGGGGATCACAGCTCGATGTCCACAGGAGGAGATCATAGCTCCATGTCCATAGGTGGGGATCACAGCTCCATGTCTACATGTATGGATCATAGCTCCAGGTCCAGAGGTGGGGATCAAAGCTCCAGGTCCACAGGTGGGTATCACAGCTCCTGGTCCACAGGTGTGGATCACAGATTCAGGTCCATAGACGGGGATTACAGCTCCAGGTCTACAGGTAGGCATCACAGCTCCAGGTCCCCAGGTGGAGATCACAGCTCCAGGTCCACAGGTGGGAACCACAGCTCCAGGTCCACAGGTGGGGACAACAGCTTCAGTTTCACAGGTGGGGACCACAGCTCCAGGTCCACAGGTGGTGACCACAGATCCAGTTTCACAGGTGGTGACCACAGATCCAGTTTCACAGGTAGAGACACAGTTCCAGGTACACATGGTGGCATCATAGATCCAGTTTCACAGGTGGGGATCACAGTTACAGGTCCACAGGAGGAGAACACTGCTCAAGTTTCATAGGTGAGGACCATAGCTCCATTATCACAGGTGAGGACCACAGCTCCAGTTTCATATGTGGGGCGACAGCTCCAAATCCACAGGTGGGAATCACAGCTCCAGGTCCACAGGTGGAAATCATAGCTCAAGGTCCATAGATGGGGATCACAGCTCCAGATATACATGTACGGATAACATCTCCAGGTCCACTGGTGGGGACTACAGCTCCAGTTTCACTAGTGGGGACCACAGCTCCAGGTCCACATGTGGGGACCACAGCTCCAGGTTCACACGTGGGAACTGCTGATGCAGGTCCACATTTGGGGACCACAGCTACAGTTTCACCTGTGGAGATCACTGCTCCAGTTCCACAGGTGGGGATCACAGCTCCAGGTCCACAGGTGTGAATCACAGCTCCAGGTCCATAGATGGGGAATACAACTCCAGGTCTACAGGTAGGGATCAGAGCTCCAGGTCCCCAGGTAGGGATCACAGCTCCAGTTCCACAGGTGAGGACCACAACTCCAGTTCCAAAGGTGGGGACCACAGCTCCAGTTACACAGGTGGGGTCCACAGCTCCCCGTCCACAGTTGGGGACCACAGATCCAGTTACACATGTAGAGACCACAGTTCCAGGTAAACATGTGAGGATCATAGCTCCAGTTTCACAGGTGGGGATCACAGCTCCAGGTCCAAAGGAGGAGATCACAGTTTCAGGTCCACAGGCGGGGAACACAGCTCAAGTTTCACAGGTGAGGACCATAGCTCCAGTTTCACTGGTGGGGACCACATCTCCTGGTCCTCAGGTGGGGACAACAGCTCCAGTTTCACAAATGGGGACCACTGCTCCAGTTTCACAGGTGGGGAACACAGCTCCTCTTCCACAGGAGGAGACCACAGCTGAGTTCCACAGGTGGGGACCACAGCTCCAGTTCCACAGGTAGAGACCACAGCTCCAGTTCACATGTGGGGATTAGAGCTCCAGTTTCACAGGTGGGGACCTAAGGTCCAGTTTCACAGGTAGGGACCACAGCTCCAGTTTCACATGTGGGGTCCACAGCTCCATGTCCACAGGTGGGGATCACAGCTCGAGGTACACAGGAGGAGATCATACCTCCAGGTCCATAGGTGGGGATCACAGCTCCCGGTCCACAGGTGTGGATCACAGCTCCAGGTCCATAGATGGGGATTACAGCTCCAGGTCTACAGGTAAGGATCACAGCTCCAGGTCCCCAGGTGGGTATCAAATCTCCAGTTCCACAGGTGGGGCCCTCAGCTCCAGGTCCACAGGTGGGGACCACAGCTCCAGATTCACATGTGGGGACGACAGCTCCATGTCCACATTTGGGGACCAAAGCTCCAGTTTCACAGGTAGAGACCACCATTCCAGGTACACATGTGGGGATCATAGCTCCAGTTTCACAGGTGGGGATTGCAGTTCCAGGTTGACAGGAGGAGATCACTGTTTCAGGTCCACAGATGGGGAACACAGCTCAAGTTTCACAGGTGGAGACCATAGCTCCAGTTTCACTGGTGGGGACCACAGCTCCAGGTCCATAGGTGGTAATCACATCTCCAGGTCCACAGGTGTAAATCATAGCTCCAGGTCCATAGATGGGGATTACAGCTCCAGGTCTACAGGTAGGGATCACATATCCAGTTCAACAGGTGGGGATCACATGTCCAGGTCTACGGGTGGGGATCACATCTCCAGGTCCACAGGTGTGGATCACAGCTCCAGGTCTATAGATGGGGATTACAGCTCCACGTCTACATGTAGGGATCACAGCTCCACGTCCCCAGGTGGGGATCACAGCTCCAGTTCCACAGGTGGGATCCACAGATCCATGTCCACAAGTGGGGACCCCAGCTCCAGTTTCACTGGTGGGGACCACAGCTCCAGGTCCACAGTTGGGGACCATAGCTCCAGTTTCACAGGTAGAGACCACAGTTCTAGGTATATGTGTGCAGATCATAGCTCCAGTTTCACAGGTGGGGATCGCAGCTCCATGTCCACAGGAGGAGTTCACTGTTTCAGGTCTACAGGTGGGGAACACAGCTCAAGTTTCACAAGTGGGGACCATAGCTCCAGTTTTACAGGTGGGGACCACAGCTCCTAGTCCACAGGTGGGGACCACAGCTCCAGTTTCACAAGTGGGGACAACAGCTCCAGGTCCAAAGGTGGGAATCACAGCTCCATATTTACAGGTACTGATCACATCTCCAGGTCCACAGGTGGGGATCACATCTCCAGGTCTATGGGTGGCGGTCACATCTCCAGGTCCACAGGTCGGGATCACTGCTCCAGGTCTACAGGTGGGGATCACAGCTCCAGGTCCACAGGTGGGGACCACAGCTCCAGGTCTACAGGTGGGGATCACAGCTGCAGGTCCACAGGTGGAAATCATAGCTCCAGGTCTATAGATGTGGATCACAGCTCCATATCTACAGGTACGGATCACATCTCCAGGTCCACATGTGGGGATCACATCTCCAGTTCTATGTGTGGCGGTCACATCTCCAGGTCCACAGGTTGGGATCACTGCTCCAGGTCTACAGGTGGGGATCCCAGCTCCAGGTCCACAGGTGGGGATCACAGATCCTGGTCCACAAGTGGGGATCACAGCTCCAGGTCCACAAGTGGGGATCACAGCTCCAGGTCCACAGGTGGGAGCCACAGCTCCAGTTGCACAGGTGGGGACCACAGCTCCATTTACACTGGTGGGGACCACATCTCCAGGTCCACAGTTGGGGAGCACCACTCCACTTTCACAGGTACAGACCGCAGTTCCAGGTCAACAGGTGGGGATCATAGCTCCAGGTCTACAGGTGGGGATCACAGCTCCAGGTCCACAGGTGGAAATCATAGCTTCAGGTCCATAGATGCGGATCACAGCTCCATATCTACAGGTACGGATCACATCTCCATGTCCACAGGTCAGGATCACTGCTCCAGGTCTACAGGTGGGTATCCCAGCTCCAGGTCCACAGGTGGGGATCACAGATCCAGGTCCACAGTTGGGAATCACAGCTCCAGGACCACAGGCGGCAACCACAGCTCCAGTTGCACAGGTGGGGACCACAGTTCCAGTTACACAGGTGGGGACTACAGCTCCAGGACCACAGTTGGGGAGCACCACTCCAATTTCACAGGTACAGACCACAGTTCCAGGTCCACAGGTGGGGATCATAGCTCCAGGTCTAAAGGTGGGGATCATCGCTCCAGATCCACAGGTGGAGCTCATATCTCCAGGTCCACAGTTGGGGACCATGGCTCCATTTTTACAGGTGGAGATCACGGCTCCAGTTTCACAGGAGGGGACCACAGCTCCAGGTCCACAGGTGGGGACCACAGCTCCATTTTTACAGTTGGGGATTATGGCTCCAATTTCACAGGTGGGAATCACAGCTCCAGTTCCACAGGTGGGGACCACAGCTCCAGTTCCAGAGGTGGAGTCCACAGTTCCAATTTCACAGTTGGGGACCACAGCTCCAGTTCCACAGGTGGGGACCATGGCTCCATTTTTTACAGTTGGGGAGTATGGCTCCAGTTTCACAGGTGGGAATCACAGCTCCAGTTCCACAGGTGGGGACCACAGTTCCAGTTGCACAGGTGTGGACCAAAGCTCCAGTTCCACAGATGGGGACCACAGCTCCAGTTTAAGGGGTGGAGTCCACAGCTCCAGTTTCACAGGTGGGGACCACAGCTCCAGTTTCACATGTGGGAACGACAGCTCCAGGTCCACAGGTGGGAATCACAGCTCCAGGTCCACAGGTGGAAATCAGCACCAGGTCCATAGATGGGGATCACAGCTCCAGATCTATGGGTGAGGATCACATCTCCAGGTCCACAGGTGGGAATCATAGCTCCAGGTCTACAGGTGGTGATCACAGCTCAAGGTCTACAGGTGGAAAGCATAGCTCCAAGTCCATAGATGGAGATCACAGCTCCAGATCTACAGGTATGGATCACATCTCCAGAGCCAAAGGTGGGGATCACAGCTCCAGGTCTATGGGTGGGGATCACAGCTCCAGGTCCACAGGTGGGGAGCACATATCCAGGTCCACAGGTGGGGATCACAGCTCCAGGTCTATGGGTTAGGATCACATATCCAGGTCCACAGGTGGGGATCACACCTCCAGGTCTACAAGTGGGGATCACAGATCCAGGTCCACAGATGCAGACCACAGCTCCAGTTGCACAGGTGGGGACCACAGCTCCAGGTCCACAGTTGCGGACCACAGCTCCAGTTTCACAGGTACAGACCACAGTTCCAGGTCCACAGGAGGAGATCACAGCTCCATGTCCACAGGTGGGGACCATAGCTCTAGTTTCACAGGTGGGGACCACAGATGCAGGTCTACAGGTGGGGACCACAGCTCCAGTTATGCAGGTGGAGACCACAGCTCCAGTTTCACAGGTGGGGACAACAGCTCCACTTTCACAGGTGGGGACCACAGCTCCAGTTTCACATGTGGGGACCACAGCTCCAGTTTCACAGGTGGGGACCACAGCTCCATTTTCACATGTAGGGACCACAGCTCCAAGTCCACAGGTGGGGATCGCGGCTCGAGGTCCACAGGAGGAGATCATAGCTTCAGGTACATAGGTGGGTGTATTAGTCACTTTTCTGTTGCTGTGATAGAACACCATGACCAAGGAACTTATAAAAGTAAGAGTTTATTTGAGCTTACGATTGACAGTTCCAGGGAATTAGAGTCCATTGTGGTGGGAGGCAAGGTGGCTGGATCTGGAGTAGGAAGCCGAGGGTCACATCTCGCAAAGAGCACATGAAGCAGAGAGACAGCAACGGTAGACCACGAGGCTTGTTAAAACTCACTAAGCCTACCCCCAGTGACACACTTCCTCCAGCACGGCCACACAACCCAAGACCTCCAAAAACAGCGCCACCAACTGGAGAAAAATGTCTGAATACCTAGAGCCTATGGGGGACACTCATTCAAACCACCACAGTGGGGATCACAGCTCCAGGTCCACAGGTGGAGACCATAGCTCCAGGTCCATAGATGGGGATCACAGCTCCATGTCTACACGGATGGATCATAGCTCCAGGTCCACCGGTGGTGATCACAGTTCCAGGTCCACAGGTGGGGTCACAGCTCCAGGTCCACAGGTGTGGATCACAGCTCCAGGTCCATAGAGGGGGATCACAGCTCCAGGATTATAGGTAGGGTTCACAGCTCCAGGATTATAGGTAGGGTTCACAGCTCCAGGTCCCCAGCTGGGGGCCACAGCTCCAGTTCAACAGGTGGGGACCACAGCTCCAGTTCAAAAGGTGGGGACCACAGCTCCAGGTCCACAGGTTCGGACCACAGGTCCAGTTACACAGGTGGGTACGACAGGTCCAATTACACAGGTGGGTATGACAGCACCAGTTTCACAGGTGGAGACCACAGCTCCAGTTTCACATGTGGGGACCACAGCTCCAGGTCCACAGGTGGTGATCACAGCTCAAGGTCCACAGGATGAAATCATAGCTCCAGGTCCATAGGTGGGGATCACAGCTCCAGATTAACAGGTGGAGATCTTAGCTCCAGGTCCATAGATAGGGATAACAGCTCCAGGTTTACAGGTAGGGATCACAGCTCCAGGTACACAGGTGGGGATCATAGCTCCAGGTCATGATGTGCAAATCACAGCTATAGATTCACAGGTGGAGATCTTAGTTCCAGGTCCACAGGTGGGGATCACAGCTCCAGGTCTATGGGTGGGGATCACAGCTCCAGGTCCACAGGTGGGGATCACAGCTCCAGGTCTACATGTGGGGACCACAGCTCCAGGTCCACCAATGGAAATCATAGCTCCAGGTCCATAGATGGGGATCACAGCTCCAGATCTACAGGTACAGATCACATCTCTGGGTCCACAAGTGGGGATCACAGCTCCAGGTCTATGGGTGGGGATCACATCTCCAGGTCCACTGGTGGGGACCACAGCTCCAGGTGTACAGGTGGGGATCACAGCACCAGGTCCACAGGTAGAAATCACAGCTCCAGGTCCATAGATGGGGATCACAGCTCCAGATCTATAGGCATGGATCACATCTCCAAGTCCTCAGGGGGGATCACAGCTCCAGGTATATGAATGGGGATCACATCTCAGGATCCACAGGTGGGGATCACAGGTCCAGGTCTACAGGTGGGGACCATAGCTCCAGTTTCACAGGTGGGGACCACAACTCCAGGTCCATAGGTGGGGACCACAGCTCCAGTTTCACAATTGGGGAACACAGCTCCAGTTTCACAGGTGGGGACCACAGCTACAGTTTCACATGTGGGGTCCACAGCTCCAGGTCCACAGGTGGGGATCACAGCTCGAAGTCCACCAGAGGAGATCATAGCTCCAGGTCCATAGGTGTGGATCACAGCTCCAGGTCCACAGGTGGAGATCATCACTCCAGGTCCATAGATGGGGATCACAGCTCCATGTCTACAGGTAGGGATCATAGCTCCAGGTCCACAGGTGGGGATCACAGCTCCAGGTCCACAGTTACGTATCACAGCTCCAGGTCCACAGGTGTGGATCACAGCTCCAGGACCATAGATGGGGATCACAGCTCCAGGTCTACAGGTAGGGATCACAGCTCCAGGCCCCCACGTGGGGATCACAGTTCCAGTTCCACGTCCACAGGTGAGGACCACAGCTCCAGTTTCACAGGTGGGGACCACAGTTCCAGGTACACATGTGGGGATTATAGCTCCCGTTTCACAGGTGGGGATCACAGCTCCAGTTCCACAGGAGGAGATCACAGTTTCAGGTCCACAGGTGGGGAGCACAGCTCAGGTTTCACAGGTGGGGATCATAGCTCCAGTTTCACAGGTGGTGACCACAGCTCCAGGTCCATAGATGGGGATCACAGCTCCAGGTCTACAGATAGGGATCACAGCTCCAGGTCCCCATGTGGGGACCACAGCACCTGTTCCACAGGTGAGGACCACAGCTCCAGGTCCACAGGTCGGGACCACAGCTCCAGTTTCACAGGTGGGGACCACAACTCCAGGTCCACAGGTCGGGACCACAGCTCCAGTTTCACAGGTAGAGACCACAGTTCAAGGTACACATGTAGGGATCATAGCTCCAGTTTCAGAGATGGAGATCGCAGCCCCAGGTCCACAGGAGGAGATCACAATTTCAGGTCCACAGGTGGGGACCAAAGCTCAAGTTTCACATGTGGGGACCATAGCTTCAGTTTCACTGGTGGGGACTACAGCTCCATGTCCACAGGTGGGGACCACAGCTCCAGTTTCACATGTGGGGACGACAGCTCCAGGTCCACAGGTGGAAATATTAGCTCCAGGTCCATAGATGGGGATCACAACTCCAGATCTATACATATGGATCACATCTCCGGGTCCACAGGTGGGGATCACAGCTCCAGGTCTACGAGTGGGAATCACATCTCCAGGTCCACAGGTGTGGGTCACAGCTCCAGGTGTACAGGTGAGGATCACAGCTCCAGTTCCACAGGTGGAAATCATAGCTCCAGGTTCATAGATGGGGATCACAGATCCAGATCTACAGGTACAGATCACATCTCCAGGTCCACAGGTGGGGTTCACATCTCCAGGTCTATGGGTGGGGATCACACCTCCAGGACTACAGGTGGGTATCACAGCTCCAGGTCCACAAGTGGAACACAGATCCAGGTCCACAGGTGGGGATCACAACTCCAGGTGCGCAGGTGGGGATCACAGATCCAGGGCCACAGGTGGGGACCACAGCTCCAGTTGCACAGGTGGGAACCACAGCTCCAGTTTCACAGGTGGGGACCACAGCACCAGGTCCACAGGTGGGGACCACAGCTACAGTTATGCAGGTGGAGATCACAGCTACATTTTCTCAGGTAGGTTCCACAGCTCCAGTTTCACAGGTGGGGACCACAGCTCCAGGTCCACAGGTGGGGATCATAGCTCTCGGTCCACAGGTGGGGATCACAGCTCCAGGTCCAGAGGAGGTGATCACAGCTCCAGGTCCACTGGTGTGTACCACAACTCGTTTCACAGGTTGGAACCACAGATACAGGTCCACATGTGGGGACCACAGCTCCAGCTACGCACCTGGAGACCACAGCTCCAGTTTCCCAGGTAGGTACCACAGCTCCAGTTTCACAGGTGGGGACCACAGCTCCAGGTCCACAGGTGGGGATCATAGCTCCAGGTCCGTAGATGGGGATTACAGCATCAGGTCTACAGGTAGGGATCACAGCTCCAGGTATACAAGTAAGGATCACAGCTCCAAGTCCCCAGGTGGGGACCACAGCTCCAGTCCACAGGTGGGGACCACAGCTCCAGGTCCTCAGATGGGGACCACAGCTCCATGTCTACAGGTATGGATCATAGCTCCAGGTCTACAGGTGGGGATCACAGCTCCAGTTCCACAGGTGTGAATCACAGCTCCAGGTCCACAGGTGTGGATCATAGCTCCAGGTCCATAGAGGGGGATCACAGCTCCAGGTTTACAGGTAGGGATCACAGCTCCAGTTTCACAGGTGGGGACCACATCTACAGTTTCACAGGTGGGGACCACAGCTCCAGATACACAGTGGGGGACCACAGCTCCAGTTTCACATGTGGCGACCACAGCTCCGGGTCCACTGGTGGGGATCACAGCTCGAGGTCCACAGGAGGAGAACATAGCTCCAGGTTCATAGGTGGGGATCACAGCTCCATGTCCACAGGTGGGGATCACAGCTCCAGGTCTATGTGTGGGGATCACATCTCCAGTTCCACAGGTAGGGTTCACAGCTCCAGGTGTATAGTTGGGGCTCATAGCTCCAGTTTCACAGGAGTGGACCACATCCCCAGTTTCACAGCTGGGGACCACATCTCTATGTTCAAAGGTGGGGACCACAGCTCCAGGCCCACAGTTGGGTACCACAGCTCCAGTTTCACAGGTGAGGACCACAGCTCGTTTCACAGGTGGGGAACAGAGCTCCAGGTCCACAGGTGGGGATCACAGCTCCAGTTCCACAGGTGGGGATCACAGCTCCAGGTCAATAGAGGGTAATCACTGCTCCATGTTTACAGGTAGGGATCACAGCTCCAGGTCCCCAGGTGGGACCACACCTCCAGTTCTACAGGTGGGGACCACAGCTCCAGGTCCACAGGTGGGGACCACAGCTACAGTTTCACAGGTACAGACCACAGTTCCTGGTACACAGGTGGGGGTCATAGCTGCAGTTTCACAGGTGGGGATTCAGCTCCAGGTCCAAAGTTGGAGATCATAGCTCCAGGTCCACAGGTAGGGATCACAGCTACAGGTCCACAGGTGGGGATCATAGCTCCAGGTCCAAATGTGGGGACCACAGCTCCAAGTCTACAGGTGGGGTTCACAGCTCCAGATCCACACTTGGGGATCACAGCTCTAGCTCTACAGAGGGGGAATCATAGCTCCAGGTCCACAGATGGAGCTCATAGCTCCAGGTCCACAGGTGGGGACCACAGCTCTTGTTGCACAGGTGGGGACCACAGGTCCAGGTCCACAGGTGGGGAATCACAGCTCCAGGTCCACAGGTGGAGACCACAGCTCTTNCCACAGGTCCAGGTCCACAGGTGGGGAATCACAGCTCCAGGTCCACAGGTGGAGACCACAGCTCTTGTTGCACAGGTGGGGACCACAGGTCCAGGTCTGGACCACAGCTCCAGTTTCACAGGTGGGGACCACAGCTAGAGGTCCACAGTTGGGGATCATAGTCCCAGGTCCACAGGTGAGGATCACTGCTCCAGGGCCACAGGATGAGATCACAGCTCCACGTCCACAGGTGGGGACCACAGCTTCAGTTTCACAGGTGTGGATCACAGATGCAGGTCCACATGTGGGGACCACAGCTCCAGTTACACAGGTGGAGACAACAGCTCCAGTTTCCCAGGTAGGGGCCACAGCTCCAGTTTCACAGGTGGGGACCACAGCTCAAGTTTCACAGGTACAGACCACGGTTCCAGGTCCACAGTTGGGGATCATAGTCCCAGGTCCACAGGTGAGGATCACAGCTCCAGGGCCACAGGATGAGATCACAGCTCCACGTCCACAGGTAGGGACCACAGCTTAAGTTTCACAGGTGTGGGTCACAGATGTAGGTCCACATGCGGGGACCACAGTTCCAGTTACACAGGTGGAGACAACAGCTCCAGTTTCCCAGGTAGGGACCACAGCTCCAATTTCACAGGTGGGGACCACAGCTCCAGTTTCACAGGTAGGGACCACAGCTCAAGTTCCACAGGTGGGCACCACAGGTCCAGTTTCACAGGTGGAGACCAGAGCTCCAGTTTCACAGGTGGGGTCCACAGCTCCAGTTTCACAGGTGGGGACCACAGCTCCAGGTCCACAGGTGGGGAACACAGCTCAATGTCCACAGCAGGAGATCATAGCTCCAGGTCCATAGGTGGGGATCACAGCTCCATGTCTACATGTATGGATCATAGCTCCAGGTCCACAGGTGGGGATCACAGCTCCAGGTCCATAGGTGGTGATCACAGCTCCAGGTCCACAGGAGGAGATCACAGCTCCAGGTCCACAGGTGGGGATCACAGCTGCAGGGCTAAAGGTGGGGACCAAAGCTCCAGGTCCACAGGTGGGGATCACAGCTCCATGTCTACATGTATGGATCATAGCTCCAGGTCCACAGGTGGGGATCACAGTTCCAGATCCACAGGTGGTGATCACTGCTCCAGGTCCACAGGTGTGTATCACAGCTCCAGGTCCATAGAGGGTGATCACAGCTCCAGGTTTACAGGTAGGTATCACAGCTCCAGGTCCCCATGTGGGGACCACAGTTCCAGTTCAACAGGTGGTGGGGACCACAGCTCCAGGTCCACAGTTGGGGACCAGAGCTCCAGTTTCACAATTACAGACCACAGTTCGAGGTACACAGGTGGGGATCATAGCTCCAGTTCACAGGTGGGGATCACAGTTCCACGTCCACAGGAGGAGATCACAGTTTCACGTCCACAGGTGGGGACGACAGCTCCAGTTTCACAGGTGGGGACCACAGCTGCAGGTCCACTTGTGGGGACAACAGCTCCAGGTATATAGTAGGGGTTCATAGCTCCAGTTTCACAGGAGTGGACCACATCTCCAGTTTCACAGCTGGGGACCACAGCTCTATATTCAAAGGTGGGGACTACAGATTCATTTCCACAGGAGAGGACCACAGGTCCAGTTTCACAGGAGGGAACCACTGCTCCAGTTTCACAGGTGGTGACCAGAGCTTCAGGTACACAGGTGGGGACCACAGCTCCAGGCCCACATGTGGGGACCACAGCTCCTGTTTCACATGTGAGGACCACAGCTCCAGTTTCACAGGAGGGGACCACAGCTCCAGTTTCACAGGGGGGGACTACAGCTCCAGGCCCACAGGTGGGGACCACAGCTCCTGTTTCACATGTGAGGACCACAGCTCCAGTTTCACAGGTGGGGACCACAGCTAGAGATCCACAGTTGGGGATCACAGCTCCAGTTTCACAGGTACAGACCACAGTTCCAGGTCCACAGTTGGGGATCATAGTCCCAGGTCCACAGGTGAGGATCACAGCTCCAGGGCCACAGGTGGAGACCACAGCTCCAGGTCCACAGGTGGGGACCACAGCTCTGGGTCCACAGGTGGGGATTACAGCTCCAGGTCCACAGGTGGTGATCACTGCTCCAGGTCCACAGGTGGGGAGCACAGCTCCAGGTCAACAGGTGGGGATCAAAGCTCCAGGTCCACAGGTGGGGATCACAGCTCCAGGTCCATAGGTGGGGATCACAGATCCAGGTCTACAGGTGGAGATCATAGGTGCAGGTCCATAGATGGGGATCACAGCTCCAGGTCTGCAGTTGGGGATCATAGCTCCAGATCCACAGGTGGAGATCATAGCTCCATCTGTATAGATGGTGATCACAGCTCCAGGTCTACAGGTGGGGATCACAGCTCCAGATCCACAGGTGGGGATCACAGCTCCAGGTTTACAGGGGAGGATCTTATCTCCAGGTCCACAGGTGGGGACCACGGCTCCATTTTTACAGGTGGGGACCACGGCTCCAGTTTCACAGGTGGGAATCACAGCTCCAGTTCCACAGTTGGGAAGCACAGCTTCAGGTCCACAGGTGGAGACCACAACTCCAGGTCAAATGTTGGGGCTCATAGCTCCAGTTTCACAGGAGTGGACCACAGCTCCAGTTTCACATGTGGGGCCACTGCTCCAGGTCCAGAGGTGGGGATCTCAGCTCCAGTTTCACAGGTGAGGATCAAAGCTCAAGTTCCACAGACGGGGACCACAGCTCCAGTATAACAGGTGGGGATCACAGCTCCTGGTCTAACGTCAAGGATCATAGCTCCAGGTACACAGGTGGACATCATAGCTCCAGATGCACAGGTGGGGACCACAGCTCCAGGTCTACAGGTGGGGATCATAGCTCCAGGTCCACAGGTGGAGATCAGAGCTTCAGGTGCACAGGTGGGGACCACAGCTCCAGGTACAGAGGTGGGGACCACAGCTCCAGGTCTATAAGTGGGGATCACATCTCCAGTTTCACATGTGGGAACCACAGGTCCAGTTCCACTGGTGGGGACCACAGCTACATTTCCACATTAGGGACCACAGCTCCATGTCTACATGTATGGATCATAGCTCCAGATCCACAGGTGGTGATCACTGCTCCAGGTCCACAGGTGGGGATCACAGCTGCAGGTCCACAGGTGTGGATCACAGCTCCAGGTCCATAGAGGAGGATCACAGCTCCAAGTTTACAGAAGGGATCTCAGCTCCAGGTCTCCATGTGCGGACCACAGCTCCAGTTCAAAAGGTGGGGACCAAAGCTCCAGTTTCACAGGTGGGGACGACAGCTCCAGGTCCACAGTTGGGGACCACAGCTCCAGTTTCACATGTACAGACCACAGTTCGAGGTACACAGGTGGGGATCACAGCTCAATGTCCACAGGAGGAGATCACAGTTTCAGGACCACAGCTCCAGTTTCACAGGTGGGGAACACGGCTCCAGTTTCACAGGTGGAGACCACAGCTCTAGATCCACAGGTGGAAACCACAGGTTCAGATTCACAGGTGGAGACCACAGCTCCAGGTCCACAGGTGGGGACCACAGCTCCAGTTTCACATGTGGGGACCACAGCTCTGGGTCCACAGGTGGCGATCACAGCTCGAGCTCCACAGGAGGAGATCATAGCTCCAGGTCCATAAGTGGGGATCACAGTTCCATGTCCACAGGTGGAGATCACAGCTCCAGGTCTACAGGTGGGGATCGTAGCTCCAGTTGCACAGGTGGAGACCACAGCTCCAGTTTCACATGTGGGGACCACAGCTCCAGGTTCACAGGTTGGGATCACTGCTCCAGGTCCACAGCATGAAATCATAGTCCTGGTCCATAGGTGGAGAACACAGCTCCAGATCAACAGGTGGAGATCTTAGCTCCAGGTCCATAGATGGGGATCACAGCTCCAGGTCTACATGTAGGGATCACAGCTCCAGGTACACAGGTGGGGATGACAGCTCCAGGTCCACAGGTGGGGATCACAGCTCCAGTTTCGCAGGTACAAACCCTGGTTCCAAGTCCACAGGTGGGGATCATAGCTCCAGGTCCACAGATGGTGATCACAGATCCAGGTCCACAGGAGGAGATCACAGCTCCAGGTCCACAGGTGGGGATCACAGCTGCAGGTCCACAGGTGTGGATTACAGCTCTAGGTCCATAGAGGAGGATCACAGCTCCAAGTTTACAGAAGGGATCACAGCTCCAGGTCTCCATGTGCGGACCACAGCTCCAGTTCAAAAGGTGGGGACCTCAGCTCCAGTTTCACAGGTGGGGACCACAGCTCCAGGTCCACAGTTGGGGACCACAGCTCCAGTTTCACAAGTACAGTCCACAGTTCAAGGTACACAGGAGGGGATCACAGCTCCAGTTTCACAGGTGGGGATCGCAGCTCAATGTCCACAGGAGGATATCACAGTTTCAGGTCCACAGGAGGGGACCACAGCTCCAGTTTCACAGGTGGGGAACACAGCTTCAGTTTCACAGGTGGGGACCACAGCTTCAGATCCACAGGTGGAAACCACAGGTTCAGATTCAAAGGTGGAGACCACAGCTCCAGGTCCACAGGTGGGGATCACAGCTCCAGTTTCACATGTGGGGATCACAGCTCTGGGTCCACAGATGGCGATCACAGCTCGAGATCCACAGGAGGAGATCATAGCTCCAGGTCCATAAGTGGGGATCACAGCTCCAGGTCTACAGGTGGGGATCATAGCTCCAGTTACACAGGTGGAGACCACAGCTCCAGTTTCACAGGTAGGGACCACAGCTCCAGTTTCACAGATGGGGACCACAGCTCAAGTTCCACAGGTGGAGACCACAGCTGAGTTCCACAGGTGGGGACCACAGCTCCAGTTTCACAGGTGGGAACCAGATCCCCAGTTTCACAGGTGGGGACCACACCTCTATGTTCAAAGTTGTGGACCACAGATCCAGGCCCACAGAGGGGGACCACAGCTCCAGTTTCACAGGTGAGGACCACAGCTCCAGTTTCACAGCTGGGGAACACAGCTCTATGTTCAAAGGTGGGGAACACAGCTCCAGTTTCACAGGTGAGGACCACAGCTCCAGTTTCACAGGAGGGAACCACTGCTCCAGTTTCACAGGTGGGGAACACAGCTCCAGGTCCACAGGTGTGGATCACAGCTCCAGGTCCCCATGTGGGGACCACAGGTCCAGTTCAACAGGTGGGGACCACAGCTCCAGTTTCACAGGTGGGGACCAGAGCTCCAGCCCCACAATTGGGGACCAGAGCTCCAGTTTCACAAGTACAGACCACAGTTCGAGGTACACAGATGGGGATCATAGCTCCAGTTTCACAGGTGGGGATCGCAGCTCCACGTCCACAGGGGGGAGATCACAGTTTCATATCCACAGGTGGGGACCACAGTGCCAGTTTCACAGGAGTGGACCACATCTCCAGTTTCACAGCGGGGGACCACAGCTCTATGTTCAAAGGTGGGGACCACAGCTCCAGTTTCACAGGAGGGAACCACTGCTCCAGTTTCGCAGGTGGGGACCACAGCTCCAGGTCCACAGGTGGGGACCACAGCTCCAGGCCCACAGGTGGGGAACACAGCTCCAGGCCCACAGGTGGGGAACACAGCTCCTTTTTCACAGGTGAGGACCACAGCTCCAGTTTCACAGGAGGGGACCACAGCTCTAGGTTCACAGGTAGGGACCACAGCTCCAGGTCCACAGGTGGAAATCACAATTTCAGATTCACAGGTGGATGTTACCCACTGCTGTTGCCGGCAGCTGAGACCAGCCAGCCCTCCTGGGGTCGTGGGTATTTTCTGTGGGGTTCCCTTGGCAGGAAAACACAAGGAAGCTGATGGCTTGCAGAGATGAGAGACAAAGAAAAATTTCCCAAATCCACAGCAACTTTATTGAACAGGGGCAGTGCTTATATAGTAGTCTTAGGAGAAGGCAGAACAAAGGATTTGGTGAAGCTTTTCATTTACATATGTTACTAATAGGTCAAAACTCATACATTAACCAGAACTCATTATCTATTTCATGATTGACGAGATACGGGGCACGCAGAGCAGGAAACCAAAACATTACAAAGTTTAGTCAGGAAATGAATTTTCTTTGAAGTAAAAATGTAGAAATCTTAAGATAACCTTTACCAAGGAAATAACATTTAAGAAAAAAGGAACATCAATAGTTTTTAACATGATCAATTAGTTTTTACTTGTTAGCTCTTAATTACAAGTCATAATTGAAAAGTTACAGGACACTGAGTAGTAATTGCTATGTCACAGTAGAAGTTTCTTGGCAGTAGATATTGGCCTTATATCTCTATCCTAAATCTAGAGTAAATATATCTTAATATCCTAAGGTTAATAGTTTCTTTTAAGTTTTTATTAAAGCAAAGACCTTATTCCTATAGCATCCTAAACTATTTATTAGTTTTTTCTAACTCTAACTGCTAATCTAAAGTTTCAATCTTTACTGAGAACTAAGAGCCGTTCCACTGCTTGATTCAACTAACAGTTTTGTTTTTGTAAGACAATTGGCTGGTGTAAAGTAATTTATCTTTTGTCTAACTTTGCTGGGAGTGTCAGGACTCAGACATTCAGTGGCTGCATAGAACTAGGAAAACTGTTTAACCTGTTCCTTTACTTAAATAGGGAAATGGGATTGAAGAGTCTTTTTATTTTAATTGTTAAAGTGGAGTTTTTACTTTATTTTAAATGGAATGATATATTTTGTTTTTATTACACATATCACTGGAACTTGTTTTTCTTTAGAGACAGTCATAGAGCCATTACCACTATATAATTGTTCTGTTTTCCAATTTGTCACAGGTCTTTGCATTGTAATGTATATTGTGAGAGAAGTCTATTTTTAAGTCTATTTCTGACTCAAGACTTACAGACCATTCTTGCTGCCAGGAAAAAGCCCTGTGCCCAAGAGAGGCATTTTAATTGCCAGTTACTGGCACATTCAAACAGTTTGTTTTGTATCTATAAGCTGGCCCTAAGAAAAGATCTTTATTGTGCTCAGTGTTATGCTAAGTCCAACACCAGAAAAACGTAATATCCTAGGAAAGCATCTCAATCTCGGGGTGATCTTAGCCGGGTATTCTGCCAGGGACCTCCAGGGGGTCCAGCCCCGCAGGACACAGCTCCCCCGCCCGTCTTGAACATGATTTCTCATATTATTTTACACGGGCGACACTGGAGTGGGTGTGGCAAACGCGGACATGGATGCCACAGGTGGAGACCACAGCTCCAGGTCCACAGGTGGGGACCACAGCTCAGGGTTCCCAGGGGTGGATCACAGCTCGAGCTCCACAGGAGGAGAACATAGCTCCAGGTCCATAGCTGGGGATCACAGCTCCAGGTCTACAGTTGGGGATCATAGTTCCATGTCCACAGGTGGAGATCATGGCTCCATCTCCATAGATGGTGATCACAGCTCCAGGTCCACAGGTGGGGATCATAGCTCCAGGTCCAATGGTGGGGACCACAGCTCCAGGTCTACAGGTGGGGATCACAGCTCCAGATCCACAGGTGGGGATCACAGCTCCAGGTCTACAGGGGGGGTTCATAGCTCCAGGTCCATAGGTGGGGCTCATAGCTCCAGGTCCCCAGGTGGGGACCATGGCTCCATTTTTACAGCTGGGGTCCACGGCTCCAGTTTCACAAGTGGGAATCACAGCTCCTGTTCCACAGGTGGTGACCACAGCTCCAGTTTCAGCTCCGGGTCCATACGTGGGGATCACAGCTCCAGGTCCACAGGTGGAGATCATAGCTCCAGGTCCATAGATGGGGATCACAGCTCCATGTCTACATGTATGGATCATAGCTCCAGGTCCACAGGTGAGGATCAAAGCTCCAGGTCCACAGGTGGGGATCACAGCTCCAGGTCCATAGAGGGAGATCAGAGCTCCAGGTCTACAGGTAGGGATCACAGCTCCATGTCCCCAGGTGTGGACCACAGCTCCAGTTAATCAGGTGGGGACCACAACTCCAGGTCCACAGGTGGGGACCACAGCTCCAGGTCCACAGGTGGAGACCACAGCTCTAGTTCCACAGTTGGGAACCACAACTCCAGTTTCACAAGTAAAGACCACAGTTCCAGGTACACAGGTGGGGATCATAGCTCCAGTTTCACAAGTGGGGATCACAGCTCCAGGTCCACAGGAGGAGATCACAGTTCTGTGTCCACAGTTGGGGACCACAGGTACAGTTTCACAGGTGGGGAACACAGCTGCAGATCCACAGGTGGGGACCACAGCTCCAGGTCTATAGTTGGGGCTCATAGCTCCAGTTTCACAGGAGTGGACCACATCTCCAGTTTCACAGCTGGGGACCTCAGCTCTATGTTCAAAGGTGGTGACCACAGCTCCAGGCCCACAGTTGGGGACAACAGCTCAAGTTTCACAGGTGAGGACCACAGCTCCAGATTCACAGGTGGGGACCACAGCTCCAGGACCATAGAGGGGGATCACTGCTCCAGTTTTACAGGTAAGGATCACAGCTCCAGGTCCCCAGCTGTAGACCACAGTTCCAGGACCACAGTTGTGGACCACAGCTCCAGTTTCACAAGTACAGCCACAGTTCCAGGCTCACAGGTGGGGATCATAGCTCCAGTTTCACAGGTGGAGATCGCAGCTCCAGGTGCACAGGAGGAGATCACAGTTTCAGATCCACAGGTGGGGACCACAGGTCCAGTTTCACAGGTGGGGACCACAGCTGCAGGTCCACAGGTGGGGACCACAGCTCCAGGTCTATAGTTGGGGCTCATAGATCCAGTTTCATAGGAGTGGACCACATCTCCTGTTTCACAGCTGGTGACCACAGCTCTATGTTCAAAGGTGGGGACCACAGCTCCAGGCCCACAGGAGGGGAACACAGCTCCAGTTTCACAGGTGAGGACCACAGCTCCAGTTTCACAGGTGGGGACCACAGCTCCAGGTCCACAGGTGGAAACCACGGGTTCATATTCACAGGTGGAGACCATAGCTCCAGGTCCACAGGTGTGGACCACAGCTCCAGGTCCACAGGTGGAGATCATAGCTCCAGGTCCATAGATGGGGATCACTGCTCCAGGTCTACAGGTGGGGATCATAGCTCCAGGTCCACAGGTGGAGATCATAGCTCCATCTCCATAGATGGTGATCACAGCTCCAGCTCCTCAGGTGGGGATCACAACTCCAGGTCCACAGGTGGGGATCATAGCTCCAGGTCCAAAGGTGGGGACCACAGCTCCAGGTCTACAGTTGGGGATCATAGCTCCAGGTCCAAAGGTGGGGACCACAGCTCCAGGTCTACAGTTGGGGATCCCACAGCTCCAGATCCACAGGTGTGGATCACAGCTACACTTCTACAGGGGGGCATTATAGTTCCAGATCCACAGGTGTGGATCACAGCTCCAGTTCTACAGGGGGGCATCATAGTTCCAGGTCCACAGGTGGAGCTCTGAGTTCCAGATCCACAGGTGGGGACCACAGATCCATTTTTACAGCTGGGGGCCACGGCTCCAGTTTCACGGGTGGGAAACACAGCTCCAGTTCCACAGGTGGGGACCACATCTCCAGTTCCACGGTGGGGACCACAGGTCCAGTTTCAGAGGTGGAGACCACAGCTCCAGTTTCACAGTTGGGGACGACAGCTCCAGGTCCACAGGAGGAGACCACAGCTTCAGGTCTAATGTTGGAGCTCATAGCTCTAGTATCACAGGAGTGGACCACAGCTCAAATTTCACAGGTGGGGACCACAGCTCCATGTCCAGAGGTGGGGATCACGGCTCCAGTTCCACAGGTGAGGACCAAAGCTCCAGTTCCACCGATGGGGACCACAGCTCCAGTTTAACTGGTGGGGATCACACCTCCAGGTCTAACGTTGAGGATCATAGCTTCAGGTCCACAGGTGGAGATCATAGCTCAAGATGCACAGGTGGGGACCACAGCTCCAGGTCTACAGGTGGGGATCATAGCTCCAGGCACACAGGTAGAGATCATAGCTCCAGGTCCTGAGGTGCAAATCACAGCTATAGATTCACAGGTGGAGATCAGAGCTCCAGTTCCACAAGTGGGGATCACAGCTCCAGTTTCACAGGTGGGAACCACAGGTCCAGTTCCACAGGTGGGGACCACAGCTCCAGTTACACAGGTGAGAATGACAGCACCAGTTTCACAGGTGGGGACCACAGCTCCAGTTTCATAGGGGGGGACCACATTTCCTGGTCCACAGGTGGGGACCACAGCTCCAGTTTCACATGTGGGGACCAAAGCTCCAGGTCCACACGTTGTGATCACAGCTCCAGGTCCACAGGAAGAAATCATAGCTCCTGGTCCATAGGTGGGGATCACAGCTCCAGATCAACAGGTGGAGATCTTAGCTCCAGGTCCATAGATGGGGACCACAGCTCCAGGTCTACAGGTAGGGATCACAGCTCCAGGTACACAGGTGGAGATCATAGCTCCAGGTCCTGAGGTGCAAATCACAGCTATAGATTCACAGGTGGAGATCTTAGCTCTAGGTCCACAGGTGGGGATCACAGCTCCAGGTCCACAGGTGGGGATCACCACTTAAGGTCCACAGGTGGAGATCACAGCTCCAGGTCCACAGGTGGGGATCGCCACTCAAGGTCCACAGGTGGAGATCACATCTCCAGGTCCACAGGTGGGGATCACAGCTCCAGGTCTACAGGTGGGGATCACGTATCCAGGTCCACAGACAGGCATCACAGATCCAGGTCCACATGAGGGGATCACAGCTCCAGGTCCACAGGTGGGGATCACAGCTCCAGGTCCACAGGTGGGGACCACAGCTCTAGTTGCACAGGTGGGTCCACAGCTCCAGGTCTGGGGCACAGCTCGTTTCACAGGTGGGGACCACAGTTCCAGGTCCATAGTTGGGGATCACAGCTCCAGTTTCACTGGTACAGACCACAGTACCAGGTCCTCAGGTGGGGATCATAGCTCCAGGTCCACAGGTGGGCACCACAGCTCCAGTTTCACAGGTGAGGACCACAGCTCCAGTTTCACAGGAGGGGACCACAGCTCCAGTTTCACAGGTGGGGACCACAGCTCCAGGTCCACAGGTGGAAACCACAGGTTCAGATTCACAGGTGGAGACCACAGCTCCAGGTCCACAGGTGGGGACCACAGCTCCCGTTTCACGTGTGGGGACCACAGCTCTGGGCCCACAGGTGGGGATCATAGCTCGAGCTCCACGGGAGGAGATCATAGCACCAGGTCCATAGGTGGGAATCACAGCTCCATGTCTCCAGATGGGGATCATAGCTCCAGGTCCACATGTGGAGATCATAGCTCCATCTCCATAGATGGTGATCACAGCTCCAGGTCCACAGGTGGGGATCACAACTCCAGGTCCACTAGTGGGGATCATACCTCCAGGTCCAAAGGTAGGGATCACAGCTCCAGTTCTACAGGTGGGGATCATAGCTCCCAGTCCACTGGTGGAGATCATAGCTCCATGTCCATAGATGGGCATCACAGCTCCAGGTCCACTTGTGGGGATCACAGCTCCAGGTCCACAGGTGGGCATCACTTCTAAAAGTCCACAGGTGGGGAGTATAGCTCCAGTTTCAAAGAAGTGGACCACATCTCCAGTTTCACAGCTGGGTACTACAGCTCCAGCTCCACAGGTGGGGATCATAGCTCCAGTACCAAAGGTGGGGACCACAGCTCGAGGTCTACAGGTGGGGATCACAGCTCAAGATCCACAGGTGGGGATCACAGCTCCAGGTGTACAGGTGGGGATCATAGCTCCAGATCCACAGGTGGAGATCATAGTTCCAGGTCCACAGGTGGGGACCACAGCTCCATTTTTACAGGTGGGGACCATGGCTCCATTTTCACAGGTGGGAATTACAGCTCCAGTTCCACAGGTGGGGACCACAGCTCCAGTTTCAGATTTGGAGACCCCAGCTCCAGTTTCATAGTTGGGGACCTCACCTCCAGGTCCACAGTTGGAGACCACAGCTCCAGGTCCACAGTTGGGGATCACAGCTCCAGTTTCACAGGTACAGACCACAGTTCCAGGTCCACAGGTGGGGATCATAGCTCCAGGTCCACAGGTAGCTATCGCAGCTCCAGGTCCACAGGAGGAGATTGCAACTCCATGTCCACATGAGGGGACCACAGTTCCAGTTTCACAGGTGGGAACCACAGATGCATTTCCACATGTTGTGACCACAGCTCCATTTTTACAGGTGGGGACCACGGCTCCATTTTCACAGGTGGGAATTAAAGCTCCAGTTCCACAGGTGGGAACCACAGCTCCAGTTTCAGATTTGGAGACCACAGCTCCAGTTTCATAGTTGGGGACCACGCCTCCAGGTCCACAGGTGGAGACCACACCTCCAGGTCGAAAGTTGGGGCTCATAGCTTCAGTTTCACATGTGGGGACCACGGCTCTAGTTTCACAGGTGGGGACCACAGCTCCAGGTCCATAGGTGGTTATCACAGATCCAGATTAACAGGTGGAGATCTTAGCTCCAGGTCCATAGATGGGGATCACAATTCCACTTATACAGGCAGAGATCACAGCTCCAGGTAAACAGGTGGGCATCATAGCTCCAGGTCCTGAGGTGAAAATCACAGCTATAGTTCCACAGGTGGAGAACTTAGCTCCAGGTCCACAGGTGGGGATCATAGCTCTAGGTGCACAGGTAGGGATCATAGCACAAGGTCCACAGGTGGGGATCACAGCTCCAGGTCCACAGGTAGGGATCACAGCTCCAGGTACACAGGTGGGGACCACAGTTCAAGTTTCACAGGTGGGGACCACAGCTCCAGTTCCACAGGTGGGGACCACAGTTCAATTTTCACATGTGGGGACTACACCTCCAGGTCCAAAAGAGGGTAACACAGCTCCAGATCCACAGGTGGAGATCACAGTTCCAGGAACACAGGTGGAAATTACAGGCCCAGGTCCACAGGTGGAAATCATAGAACCAGGTACATAGATGAGGATCACAGCTCCAGATCTACAGGTACAGATCACAGCTCCAGCTCCACAGGTGGGGATCACAGCTCTAGGTCTATGGCTGGGGATCACAGCTCCAGGTCCACAGGTGGAAATCATAGCTCCAGGCTCATAAATGGGAAGAACAGCTCCAGATATACAGGTAGAGACAACATCTCCAGGTCCACAGGTGGGGATCACAGCTCCAGGTCTATGGGTGGGGATCACATATCCAGGTCCACAGGTGGGGATCACAGCTCCAGGTCTACAGGTTGGGATCACAGCTTCAGGTCCACAGGTGGGGACCACAGATCCAGGTCCACAGGTGGGGATCACAGCTCCAGGTCCACATGTGGGGACCACAGCTATAGTTGCACAGGTGGGGACCACAGTTCCAGGTCTGGACCACAACTCCAGTTTCACAGGTGTGGACCACAGTTCCAGGTCCACAGTTGGGGTTCACAGCTCCAGGTTCACAGGTGGGAACCACAGTTAAAGGGCCAAAGGTGGGGATCATAGCTCCAGGTCCACAGGTGGGGATCGCAGCTCCAGGTCCACAGGAGGAGATCATAGCTCTACGTGCATAGATGTGGATCACAGGTCCATGTCTACACGTATGGCTCATAGCTCCAGGTCCACAGGTGGGGATCGCAGCTCCATGTCCACAGGTGGAGATCATAGCTCCACGTGCATAGATGTGGATCACAGGTCCATGTCTACACGTATGGATCATAGCTCCAGGGCCACAGGTGGGGATCGCAGCTCCAGGTCCACAGGAGGAGATCAAAGCTCCAGGTCCACATGTGGGGACCACAGCTCCAGTTTCACAGGTGGGGACCTCAGATGCATTTCCACAGGTGGGGACCACAGGTCCAGTTACACAGGTGGAAACCACTTCTCCAGTTTCACAAGTAGGGACCACAGCTCCAGTTCTACAGGTGGAGACCACAGCTGAGTTGCACGGGTGGGGACAACAGCTCATTTCACAGGAAGGGACCAGAGCTCCAGTTTCACAGATGGGAACTACAGCTCCAGGTTTACAGGTGGGGGTCACAACTCCATGGCCACAGGTGGAGATCGTAGCTCCAGGTACATAGATGGGGATCACAGGTCCATGTCTACATGTATGGATCATAGCTCCAGGGCCACAGGTGGGGATCACAGCTCCAGGTCCACAGGTGGGGATCACAGCTCCAGGTCTACAGGTGGGGATCACAGCTCCAGGTCTACAGGTGGGGATCACAGCTCCAGGTACACAGGTGGAAATCATAGCTCCAGTTCCATAGATGGGGATTACAGATCCAGATCTACAGGTACAGATCAGATCACCAGGTCCACAGGTGGGGATCACAGCTCCAGGTCTATGGGTGGGGTTCACATCTCCAGGTCCACAGGTGGGGATCACATATCCAGGTCCGCAGGTGTGAATCACAACTCTAGGTCTACTGGTGGGGATTACATATCCAGGTCCACATGAGGGGATCACAGCTCCAGGTTTCCAGGTGGGGATCACAACTCCAGGTCCACAGGTGGGGATCACAACTCCAGGTCCACAGGTGGGGATCACAGATCCAGATCCACAGGTGGGGATCACATATCCAGGTCCGCAGGTGTGGATAACAACTCCAGGTCTACTGGTGGGGATTACCTATCCAGGTCCACATGTGGGGATCACAGCTCCAGGTTTCCAGGTGGGGATCACATCTCCAGGTCCACAGGTGGGGATCACATTTCCAGGTCCGCAGGTGTGGATCACAACTCCATGTCTACTGGTGGGGATAACATATCCAGGTCCACATGTGGGGATCACAGCTCCAGGTTTCCAGGTGGAGATCACAGCTCCAGGTCCACAGGTGGGGATCACAGCTCCAGGTTTCCAGGTGGGGATCACATATCCAGGTCCGCAGGTGTGGATCACAACATCAGGTCTACTGGTGGGGATTACCTATCCAGGTCCACATGTGGGGATCACAGCTCCAGGCTTCCAGGTGGAGATCACAGCTCCAGGTCCACAGGTGGGGATCACAGATCCAGGTCCACAGGTGGGGATCACATATCCAGGTCCGCAGGTGTGGATCACAACTCCAGGTCTACTGGTGGGGATTACCTATCCAGGTCCACATGTGGGGATCACAGCTCCAGGTTTCCAGGTGGGGATCACAGCTCCAGGTCCACAGGTGGGGATCAAAGATCCAGGTCCAGAGGTGGGGATCACAGCTCCAGGTCTACAGGTGGGGATCACAGCTCCAGGTCCACAGGTGAGTATTACAGCTCCAGGTCTACAGGTGAGGATCACAGATGCAGGTCCAGAGGACGGGATCACAGCTAGAGGTCCACAGGTGGGGATCACATATCCAGGTCCACAGGTGGGGACCACAGCTCCAGGTGCACAGGTGGAGACCACAGATCCAGTTGTACAGGTGGGGACCACAGCTCCAGGTCCACTGTTGGGGACCACTGCTCTGGTTTCACAGGTACAGACCACAGTTCCAGGACCACAGGTGGGGATCATAGCTCTGGGTCCACATGTGGGGATCACAGCTCCAGGTTTCCAGGTGGGGATCACAGGTCCAGGTCCACAGGTGGGGATCAAAGATCCAGGTCCCCAGGTGGGGATCACAGCTCCAGGTCTATAGGTGAGGAACACAGATGCATGTCCCGAGGTCGGTATCATAGCTAGAGGTCCACAGGTGGGGATCACATATCCAGGTCCACAGGTGGGGACCACAGCTCCAGGTGCACAGGTGGAGACCACAGATCCAGTTGCACATGTGGGGACCACAGCTCCAGGTCCACTGTTGGGGACCACAGCTCCAGTTTCACAGGTACAGACCACAGTTCCAGGACCACAGGAGGGGATCATAGCTCTGGGTCCACATGTGGGGATCACAGCTCCAGGTTTCCAGGTGGGGATCATAGCTCCAGTCTCACAGGTGGGGACCACAGCTCCAATTTCACAGATGGGGACTACAGCTCTAGGTTTACAGGTGGGGATCACAGCTCAAAGTCCACAGGAGGAGATCATAGCTCCAGGTCCATAGGTGGGGATTACAGCTCCAAGTCCACAGGTGGAGATCATAGCTCCACGTCCATAGATGTGGATCACAGGTCCATGTCTACACGTATGGATCATAACTCCAGGGCCACAGGTGGGGATCGCAGCTCCAGGTCCACAGGAGGAGATCAAAGCTCCAGGTCCACATGTGGGGACCACAGCTCCAGTTTCGCAGGTGGGGACCACAGATGCATTTCCACAGGTGGGGACCACAGATCCAGTTATACAGGTGGAAACCACTTCTCCAGTTTCACAAGTAGGGACCACAGCTCCAGTTCCACAGGTGGAGACCACAGCTGAGTTGCACGGGTGGGGACAACAGCTCATTTCACAGGAAGGGACCAGAGCTCCAGTTTCACAGATGGGGACTACAGCTCCTGGTTTACAGGTGGGGGTCACAGCTCCATGTCCACAGGTGGAGATCGTAGCTCCAGGTCCATAGATGGGGATCACAGGTCCATGTCTACATGTATGGATCATAGCTCCAGGGCCACAGGTGGGGATCACAGCTCCAGGTCCACAGGTGGGGATCACATATCCAGGTCCACAGGTGTGAATCACAACTCTAGGTCTACTGGTGGGGATTACATATCCAGGTCCACATGAGGGGATCACAGCTCCAGGTTTCCAGGTGGGGATCACAACTCCAGGTCCACAGGTGGGGATCACAGATCCAGATCCACAGGTGGGGATCACATATCCAGGTCCACATGTGGGGATCACAGCTCCAGGTCTACAGGTGGGGATCACATCTCCAGGTCCACAGGTGGGGATCAAAGATACAGGTCCACAGGTGGGGATCACAGCTCCAGGTGTACAGGTGGGGATCACAGCTCCATGTCCACAGGTGATTTTCACAGCTCCAGGTCTACAGGTGAGGATCACAGATGCAGGTCCACAGGTCGGGATCACAGCTAGAGGTCCACAGGTGGGAATCACATATCCAGGTCCACAGGTGGAGACCACAGATCCAGTTGCACAGGTGGGGACCACAGCTCCAGATCCACTGTCGTGGACCACCGCTCCGGTTTCACAGGTACAGACCACAGTTCCAGGACCACAGTTGGGGATCATAGCTCTGGGTCCACAGGTGGGGATCACAGCTCCAGGCCCACAGGAGGAGATCACAGCTCCAGGTCCACAGGTGTGGATCACAGCTCCAGTTTCACAGGTGGGGACCATAGACACAGGTCCACAGGTGGGGACCACAGCTCCAGTTACACAGGTGGAGACCACTTCTCCAGTTTCACAGGTAGGGACCACAGCTCCAGTTTCACAGGTGGGGTCCACAGCTCCAGTTTCACAGGTGGGGACCACAGCTCCAGTTCCTCATGTGGAGACCACAGCTGAGTTGCACAAGTGGGGACAACAGCTCATTTCACAGGAGGGGACCAGGGCTCCAGTTTCACAGGTGGGGACCACACCTCCAATTACACAGATGGGGACTACAGCTCTAGGTTTACAGGTGGGGATCACAGCTCAAATTTCGCAGGAGGAGATCATAGCTCCAGGTCCATAGGTGGGGATCACAGCTCCATGTCCACAGGTGGAGATCATAGCTCCAGGTCCATAGATGGGGATCACAGGTCCATGTCTACACGTAAGGATCATAGCTCCAGGGCCACAGGTGGGGATCACAGCTCCAGGTCCACAGGTGGGGATCAGAGCTCCAGGTCTACAGGTGGGGATTACAGCTCCAGGTCCACAGGTGGAAATCATAGCTCCAGGTCCATAGATGGGGATTACAGATCCAGATCTACAGGTACAGATCAGATCACCAGGTCCACAGGTGGGGATCACAGCTCCAGGTCTATGGGTGGGGTTCACATCTCCAGGTCCATAGGTGGGGATCACATATCTATGTCCACAGGTGTGGATCACAACTCCAGGTCTATTGGTGGGGATCACATATCCAGGTCCACATGTGGGGATCACAGCTCCAGGACTCCAAGTGGGGATCACATCTCCAGGTCCACAGGTGGGGATCACAGATCCAGGTCCACAGGTGGGGATCACATCTCCAGGTCTACAGGTGGGATCACAGCTCCAGGTCCAAAGGTGAGGATCACAGATTCAGGTCCGGAGGTGGGGATCACAGCTAGAGGTCCCCAGGTGGGGATCACATATCCTGGTCCACAGTTGGAGACCACAGCTCCAGTTGCACAGGTGGAGACCACAGCTCCAGTTTCACAGGTGGGGACCACAGCTCCAGGTCCAGTGTCATGGACCACTGCTCTGATTTCACAGGTACAGACCACATTTCCAGGTCCACAGGTGGGGATCATAGCTCTGGGTCCACAGGTGGGGATCGCAGCTCTAGGCCCACAGTAGGAGATCACAGCTCCAGGTCCCCAGGTGTGGATCACAGCTCCAGTTTCACAGGTGGGGACCACAGATACAGATCCACACGTGGGGACCACAGCTCCAGTTACCCAGGTGGAGACCACAGCTCCAGTTTCCCAGGTAGGGACCACAGCTCCAGTTTCACAGGTGGGGATCACAGCTCCATGTCCAGAGGTGGGGATCAAACCTCCAGGTCCACAGGTGTTGGTAACAGCTCCAGGTCCATAGATGGGGATCACAGCTCCAGGTCTACATATAGGGATCACAGCTCCAGTTCCCCAAGTGTGGAATACAGCTCCAGTTCAACAATTGGGGAACACAGTTCCAGGTCCACAGGGTGGGACCACAGTTCCAGTTTCACAGGTGGGGACCACAGCTCCAGGTCCACAGTTGGGGACCACAGCTCCAGTTTCACAGGTAGAGACCACAGTTCAAGGTACACATGTGGGGATCATAGCTCCTGTTTCAGAGGTGGGGATAGCATCTCCAGTTCCACAGGAGATGATCAGAGTTTCAGGTCCACAGGTGGAGACCACAGCTCAAGTTTCACAGTTCGAGACCATAGCTCCAGGTTCACTGGTGGGGACCACAGCTCCATGTCCACAGGTGGGGATCACTGCTCCAGTTTCACATGTGGGGACGACAGCTCCAGGTCCACTGGTGAAAATCACAGCTCCAGGTCCACAGGTGGAAATCGTAGCTCCAGTTCCATAGATGGGGATTACAGCTCCAGATCTAGAGATACGGATCACATCTCCAGGTCCACAGGTGAGGATCATAGCTCCAGATATATGGGTGGGGATCACAGCTCAAAGTCCACAGGTGGGGTTCACAGCTCCAGGTCTACAGGTGGGGACCACGGCTCCATTTCCACAGGTGGAAATCATAGGTCTAGGTCCATAGATGGGGATCACAGCTCCTGATCTACAGGTACGGATCCCATCTCCAGGTCCACAGGTACGGATCCCATCTCCAGGTCCACAGGTGGGGATCAAAGATCCAGGTCCACAGGTGGGGATCACAGCTCCAGATCTACAGGTGGGGATCACAGGTCCAGGTTCACAGGTGAGTATCACAGCTCCAGGTCTACAGGTGAGGATCACAGATGCAGGTCCAGAGGTTGGGATCACAGCTAGAGGTCCACAGGTGGGGACCACAGCTCCAGGTGCACAGGTGGAGACCACAGATCCAGTTGCGCAGGTGGGGACCACAGCTCCAGGTCCACTGTTGGGGACCACCGCTCCAGTTTCACAGGTACAGACCACAGTTCCAGGACCACAGGTGGGGATCATAGCTCTGGGTCCACAGGTGGGGATCGCAGCTCCAGGCCCACAGGAGGAGATCACAGCTCCAGGTCCACAGGTGGGGACCGAGGCTCCAGTTACACAGGTGGAGACCATTTCTCCAGTTTCACAGGTAGGGACCACAGCTCCAGTTTCACAGGTGGGGTCCACAGCTCCAGTTTCACAGGTGGGGACCACAGCTCCAGTTCCACATGTGGAGACCACAGCTGAGTTGCACAAGTGGGGACAACAGCTCGTTTCACAGGAGGGGACCAGAGCTCCAGTTTCACAGGTGGGGACCACAGCTCCAATTTCACAGATGGGGACTACAGCTCTAGGTTTACAGGTGGGGATCACAGCTCAAAGTCCACAGGAGGAGATCATAGCTCAGGGTCCATAGGTGGGGATCACAGCTCCATGTCCACAGGTGGAGATCATAGCTCCAGGTCCATAGATGGGGATCACAGGTCCATGTCTACACATATGGATCATAGCTCCAGGGCCACAGGTGGGGATCACAACTCCAGGTCCACAGGTGGGGATCACAGCTCCAGGTCCACAGATGGGGATCACAGCTCCAGGTCCACAGGTGGAAATCATAGATCCAGGTCCATAGATGGGGATTACAGTTCCAGATCTACAGGTACAGATCAGATCACCAGGTCCACACGTGGGGATCACAGCTCCAGGTCTATGGGTGGGGTTCATATCTCCAGGTCCACAGATGGGGATCACATATCCAGGTCCGCAGATGTGGATCACAACTCCAGGTCTACTGGTGGGGATTACCTATCCAGGTCCACATGTGGGGATCACAGCTCCAGGTCCACAGGTGGGGATCACTGCTCCATGTTTCCAGGAGGGGATCACAGCTCCAGGTCCACAGGTGGGGATCACATATCCAGGTCCGCAGGTGTGGATCACAACTCCAGGTCTACTTGTGGGGATTACCTATCCAGGTCCACATGTGGGGATCACAGCTCCAGGTCTACAGGTGGGGATCACATCTCCAGGTCCACAGGTGGGGATCAAAGATCCAGGTCCACAGGTGGGGATCACAGCTCCAGTTTCATAGGTGGGGACCATAGATACAGGTCCACAGGTGGGGACCACAGCTCCAGTTACACAGGTGGAGACCACTTCTCCAGTTTCACAGGTAGGGACCACAGCTCCAGTTTCACAGGTGGGGTCCACAGCTCCAGTTTCACAGGTGGGGACCACAGCTCCAGTTCCACATGTGGAGACCACAGCTGAGTTGCACAGGTGGGGACAACAGCCCGTTTCACAGGAGGGGACCAGAGCTCCAGTTTCACAGATGGGGACCACAGCTCCAATTTCACAGATGGGGACTACAGCTCTAGGTTTACAGGTGGGGATCACAGCTCAAAGTCCACAGGAGGAGATCATAGCTCCAGGTTCATAGGTGGGGATCACAGCTCCATGTCCACAGGTGGAGATCATAGCTCCAGGTCCATAGATGGGGATCACAGGTCCAAGTCTACATGTATGGATCATAGCTCCAGGGCCACAGGTTGGGATCACAGCTCCAGGTCCACAGGTGGAAATCATAGATCCATGCTCATAAATGGGAAGAACAGCTCCAGATATACAGGTAGAGACAACATCTCCAGGTCCACAGGTGGGGATCACAGCTCCAGGTCTATGGGTGGGGATCACATCTCTA
The DNA here is from genome assembly GCA_009823505.1 of Rhizomys pruinosus. Classification (NCBI taxonomy): domain Eukaryota; kingdom Metazoa; phylum Chordata; class Mammalia; order Rodentia; family Spalacidae; genus Rhizomys; species Rhizomys pruinosus. The sequence goes on from VZQC01013712.1 coordinate 288,637, forward strand.
CGTCCACAGGTGGGGATCACATATCCATGTCCACAGGTGTGGATCACAACTCCAGGTCTATTGGTGGGGATCACATATCCAGGTCCACATGTGGGGATCACAGCTCCAGGACTCCAGGTTGGGATCACATCTCCAGGTCCACAGGTGGGGATCACAGATCCAGGTCCACAGGTGGGGATCAGAGCTCCAGGTCTACATGTGGGGATCACAGCTCCAGGTCCAAATGTGAGGATCACAGATCCAGTTCTACAGGTGAGGATCACAGATTCAGGTCCACAGGTGGGGATCACAGCTAGAGGTCCACAGGTGGGGATCAAATATCCTGGTCCACAGTTGGGGACCACAGCTCCAGTTGCACTGGTGGAGACCACAGCTCCAGTTTCACACGTGGGGACCACAGCTCCAGGTCCACTTTTGTGGACCACCGCTCCGGTTTCACATGTGCAGACCACATTTCCAGGTCCACAGGTGTGGAGCATTGCTCTGGGTTCACAGGTGGGGATCGCAGCTCCAGGCCCACAGGAGGAGATCACAGCTCCAGGTCCACAGGTGTGCATCACAACTCCAGTTTCACAGGTGGGGACCACAGATACAAGTCCACACGTGGGGACCGCAGCTCCAGTTACACAGGTGGAGACCACAGTTCCAGTTTCACAGGTAGGGACCACAGCTCCAGTTTCACAGGTGAAACCACAGCTCCAGGTCCAGTGGTGGGGATCACACCTCCAGGTCCACAGGTGTTGATCACAGCTCCAGGTCCATAGATGGGAATCACAGCTCCTGGTCTACAGATAGGGATCACAGCTCCAGTTCCCCATGTGTGGATCACAGCTCCAGTTCCACAATTGGGGAACACAATTCCAGGTCCACAGGTGGGGATCACAGTTCCAGTTTCACAGATGGGGACCACAGCTCCAGTTCCACAGTTGGGCACCACAGCTCCAGTTTCACAGGTAGAGACCACAGTTCAAGGTACACATGTGGGGATCATAGCTCCAGTTTCAGAGGTGGGGATCGCATCTCCAGTTCCACAGGAGGAGATCACAGTTTCAGGTCCACAGGTGGGGACCACAGCTCAAGTTTCACAATTGGGGACCATAGCTCCAGGTTCACTGGTGGGGACCACAGCTCCAGGTCCACTGGTGAAAATCACAGCTCCAGGTCCACAGGTAGAAATCATAGCTCCAGGTCCATAGATGGGGATTACAGCTCCAGATCTACAGATACGGATCACATCTCCTGGTCTACAGGTGAGGATCACAGCTCCAGGTCTATGGGTGGGGATCACAGCTCAAAGTCCACAGGTGGGGATCACCGCTCCAGGTCTACAGATGGGGACCACAGCTCCATTTCCACAGGTGGAAATCATAGCTCTAGGTCCATAGATGGGGATCACAGCTCCTGATCTACAGGTACGGATCCCATCTCCAGGTCCACAGGTGGGGATCACAGCTCCAGGTGTACAGGTGGGGATCACAGCACCAGATTCACAGGTGGAAATAATAGTTCCAGTCCATAAATGTGGATAACAGCTCCAGATCTACAGGTATGGATCACATCTCCAGGTCCACAAGGCGGATCACAGCTCCAGGTCTACGCGTGGGGACCACATGTCAGGGGCCACAGGTGGGGATCACAGGTCCAGGTCTACAGGTGGGACCATAGCTCCAGTTTCACAGGTGAGTACCACAGCTCCAGGTCCACAGGTGGGGACCAAGCTCCAGTTTCACATGTGGGGATGACAGCTCCAGGTCCAAAGGTGGGATTCACAGCTCAGGTCCACAGGTGGAAATTGTAGCTCCACGTCCACTGACGGGGATGACAGCTCCAGATCTACAGGTATGGATCACATCTCCAGGTTCACAGGTGTGGATCACTGCTCCAGGTCTACTGGTGGGGATCTCATCTCCAGGTCCACAGGTGGGGATTACAGCTCCAGGTCTACTGGTGGGGATCTCATCTCCAGGTCCACAGGTGGGGATCACAGCTCCAAGTCGACAGGTGGGGATCACAGCTCCATTTGCACAGATGGGGACCACAGCTCCAGGTCCACAGGTTGGGAATCACAGCTCCAGGTCCACAGGTGGGGATCACAGCTCCAGGTCCACAGGTGGGGAACACAGCTCCAGTTGCACAGGTGGGGACCACAGCTCCAGGTCCACACTTGGTGATCACATCTCCAGTTCACAGGTAAAGACCACACTTCGAGGTACACAGATGGGGATCACAGCTCCAGATGCACAGGAGATCATAGCTCCAGGTCCCCAGGTGGGGACCACAGCTCCAGTTTCACAGGTGGAGATCACAGATGCAGGTCCACAGGTGGGGACCACAGCTTCAGTTGCACCGGTGGAGACCACTGCTCGATTTTCACAGGTCGGGACCACAAGTCCAGTTTCTCAGGTGGGGACCACTGCTCCTGTTACACTGGTGCAGACCACAGCTCCAGTTGCACAGGTGGAGAATACAGCTGAGTTCCACAGGTGGGTATCACAGCTCCAGTTCCACAGGTGGAGACCACAGTTCAAGGTAGACATGTGGGGATCATAGCTCAGTTTCACAGGTGGGGATCGCAGCTCCAGGTCCACAGGAGGAGATCACAGTTTCAGGTCCACAGGTGGGCACCACAGCTCAAGTTTCACAGTTGGGGACCATAGCTCCAGTTTCACTGGCGGGGACCACAGCTCCATATCCACAGGTGGGGACCACCACTCCAGTTTCACATGTGGGGATGATAGCTCCAGGTCCACAGGTGGGAATCACAGCTCCAGGTCCACAGGTGGAAATCGTAGCTCCACGTCCATAGATGGGTATCACAGCTCCTGATCTACAGATACGGATGACATCTCCAGGTCCACAGGTGGGGATCACAGCTCCAGGTCTATGGGTGGGGATCACAGGTCAAGGACCACAGGTGGGGATCACAGCTCCAGGTCTATGGGTGGGGATCACAGGTCAAGGACCACAGGTGGGGATCACAGCTCCAGGTCTATGGGTGGGGATCACAGGTCAAGGACCACAGGTGGGGATCACAGCTCCAGGTCTACAGGTGGGGACCACAGCTCCATTTCCACAGGTGGAAATCATAGCTCCAGGTCCATAGATGGGGATCACAGCTCCGGATCTACAGGAAAGTATCACATCTCCAGGTCCACAGGTGGGTATCACAGCTGCAGGTCTACAGGTGGGGATCACATCTCCAGGTCCACAGATTTGGATTACAGCTCCAGGTATACAGGTGGGGATCACAGCTCCAGGTCCACAGGTGGGGACCAGAGCTCCATTTGCACAGGTGGGGACCACAGCTCCAGGTCCACAGGTGGGTACCACAGCTCCAGATCCACAGGTGGGGACCACAGCTACAGTTTCACAGGTGGGGACCACAGATGCAGGTCCACAGGTGGGGACCACAGCTCCAGTTGCACAGGTGGAGACCACTGCTCGAGTTTCACAGGTGGGGTTCACAAGTCCAGTTTCACAGGTGGGGACCACTGCTCCCGTTACACTGGTGCAGACCACAGCTGCAGTTCTACAGGTGGGGACCTGAGCTCCAGTTTCACAGGTGGGGACCAGAGCTCCAGTTTCACACTTGAGGACCACAGCTCCAGTTTCACAGGTGTGGACAGCAGCTCCAGTTTCACATGTGGGGACCACAGCTCCATGTCCACAGGTGGGATCACAGCTCGAGGTCCACAGGAGGAGATAATAGCTCCAGGTCCATAGGTGGGGATCACAGCTCCAGGTCCACAGGTGGAGATCATAGCTCCAGGTCCATAGATGGAGATCACAGCTCCATGTCTACAGGTATGGATCATAGCTCCAGGTCCACAGGTGTGGATCACAGCTCCAGGTCCATAGATGGGGATTACAGCTCCAGGTCTACAGATAGGGATCACAGCTCAAGTTCCCCATGTGGGGACCAGAGCACCTGTTCCACAGGTGGGGACCACAGCTCCAGGTCCACAGGTGGGGACCACAGCTCCAGTTTCACAGGTGGGGACCACAACTCCAGGTCCACAGTTGGGGACCACAGCTCCAGTTTCACAGGTAGAGACCACAGTTCAAGGTACACATGTCGGGATCATAGCTCCAGTTTCAGAGGTGGGGATCTCATCTCCAGTTCCACAGGAGGAGATCACAATTTCAGGTCCACAGGTGGGCACCACAGCTCAAGTTTCATAGTTGGGGACCATAGCTTCAGTTTCACTGGTGGGGACCACAGCTCCAGTTTCACATGTGGGGATGACAGCTCCAGGTCCACAGGTGGGAATCACAGCTCCAGGTCCACAGGTGTAAATCATAGCTCCAGGTCCATAGATGGGGATCACAGCTCCAGATCTACAGGTACAGATCACATCTCCAGGTCCACAGGTGGGGATCACAGCTCCAGGTCTATGGGTGCGGATCCCATCTCCAGGTCCACAGGTGTGGGTTACAGCTCCAGGTCTATAGGTGCGGATCACATCTCCATTTCCCCAGGTGGAAATCATAGCTCCAGGTCCATAGATGGGGATCACAGCTCCAGATCTACAGGTACAGATCACATCTCCAAGTCCCCCGGTGGGGATCACATCTCCAGGTCTACGTGTGGAGATCACATCTCCAGGTTCACAGGTGGGGATTACATCTCCAGGTCTATAGGTGGGGATCACAGCTAAGGGTCCACAGGTGGGGATTACAGATCCAGGTCCACAGGTGTTGATCACAGCTCCCGTTCCACAGGTGGGGATCACAGATCCAGGTCCACAGGTGGGGATCACAGATCCAGGTCCACAGGTGGGGACCATAGCTCCAGTTGCACAGGTGGAGACCACAGCTCCAGTTGCAAAGGTGGAGACCACAGCTCCAGGTCCACTGTTGGGGACCACCGCTCCAGTTTCACAGGTACAGACCACAGTTCCAGGTCCACAGGTGTGACCACAGCTCCAGTTACACAGGTGGAGACCACAGCTCCAGTTTCCCAGGTAAGGACCACAGCTCCAGTTTCACAGGTGGGGACCACAGCTCCAGGTCCACAGGTGGGAATCACAGCTCCAGTTCCACAGGTGGGGATCACAGCTCCAGGTCCACAGGTGGGGATCACATATCCAGGTCCACAGGTGGGGACCACAGCTCCAGTTGCACAGGTGGAGACCACAGCTCCAGTTTCACAGGTGGGGTCCACAGCTCCAGGTCCACTGTTGGGGACCACTGCTCCAGTTTCACAGGTACAGACCACAGTTCCAGGTCCACAGGTGGCGAGCATAGCTCTGGGTCCACAGGTGGGGATCACAGCTCCAGGCCCACAGGAGGAGATCACAGCTCCAGGTCCACAGGTGTGGATAACAGCTCCAGTTTCACATGTGGGGATCACAGCTCCAGGTCCACAGTTGGGGACCACAGCTCCAGTTTCACATGTGGAGACCACAGTTCAAGGTACACATGTGGCGATCATAGCTCCAGTTTCACAGGTGGGGATCGCAGCTCCAGGTCCACAGGAGGAGATCACAGTTTCTGGTCCACTGGTGGGGACCACAGCTCAAGTTTCACAATTGGGGACCATAGCTCCAGTTTTACTGGTGGGGACCACAGATCCATGTCCACAGGTGGGGACCACCACTCCAGTTTCACATGTGGGGATGACAGCTCTAGGTCCACAGGTGGGAATCACAGCTCCAGGTCCACAGGTGGAAATCTGAGCTCCAGGTCCATAGATTGGGATCACAGCTCCTGATCTACAGATACGGATGACATCTCCAGGTCCACAGGTGGGGATCACAGCTCCAGGTCTATGGGTGGGGATTACAGCTCAAGGTCCACAAGTGGGGATCACAGCTCCGTCTACAGGTGGGGACCACAGCTCCATTTCCACAGGTGGAAATCATAGATCCAGGTCCATAGATGGGGATCACATCTCCAGGTCAACAGATTTGGATCACAGCTCCAGGTATACAGGTGGGGATCACAGCGCCAGGTTCACAGGTAGAAATCATAGCTCCAAGTCCATAGATGGGGATCACAGCTCCAGATCTACAGGTATGGATCACATCTCCAGGTCCACAGGGGAGATCACAGCTCCAGGTCTACGTGTTGGGATCACATGTCAGGGGCCACAGGTGGGGATTACAGGTCCAGGTCTACAGGTGGGACCATAGCTCCAGTTTCACAGGTGGGTACCACAGCTCCAGGTCCACAGGCGGTGACCAAGCTCCAGTTTCACATGTGGGGACAATAGCTCCAGGTCCACAGGTGGGAATCACAGCTCCAGGTCCACAGGTGGAGATCATAGCTCCAGGTCCATAGATGGGGATGACAGCTCCAGATCTACAGGTACGGATCACATCTCCAGGTCCACAGGTGTGGATCACTGCTCCAGGTCTACTGGTGGGGATCTCAACTCCAGGTCCACAGGTCAGGATCACAGCTGCAAGTTCACATGTGGGGATCACAGCTCCAGGTCCACAGGTGGGGACCAGAGCTCCATTTGCACAATTGGGGACCACAGCTTCAGGTCCACAGGAGGGGAATCACAGCTCCAGGTCCACAGGTGGGGTTCACAGCTCTAGGGCCACAGGTGGTGACCACAGCTCCAGTTGCATAGGTGGGGACCACAGCTCCAGGTCCACCTTGGTGATCACATCTCCAGTTTCACAGGTACAGACCACACTTCCAGGTACACAGATGGGGATTACAGCTCCAGATTCACAGGAGGAGATCACAGCTCCAGGTCCCCAGGTGGGGACCACATCTCCAGTTTCACAGGTGGGGACCACAGATGCATGTCCACAGGTGGGGACCACAGCTCCAGTTGCACAGGTGGAGACCACTGCTCAAGTTTCACAGGTGGGGACCACTGCTCCCATTACACTGGTGTGGACCACAGCTCCAGTTGCACAGGTGGAGACCACAGCTGAGTTCCACCGGTGGGGATCACAGCTCCAGTTCCACAGGTGGGGACCTGAGCTCCAGTTTCACAGGTGGGGACCAGAGCTCCAGTTTCACAATTGAGGACCACAGCTCCAGTTTCACAGGTGTGGACGACAGCTCCATTTTCACATGTGGGGACCACAGTTCCAGGTCCAAAGGTGGGGATCACAGCTCGAGGTCCACAGGAGGAGATCATAGCTTCAGTTTCACATGTGGGGACCACAGCTCCGGGTCCAAAGGTGGGGATCACAGCTCGAGGTCCACAGGAGGAGATCATAGCTCCAGGTCCACAGGTGGGGATCACAGCTCTGGGTCCACAGGTGGGGATTGCAGCTCGAGGCCCACAGGAGGAGATCATAGCTCCAGGTCCACAGGTGTGGATCACAGCTCCAGTTTCACAGGTGAGGACCACAGCTGCAGGTCCACAGGTGGGGACCACAGCTCCAGTTACACAGGTGGAGACCACAGCTCCAGGTCCACAGGTGTGGATAACAGTTCCAGGTCCATAGAGGGTGATCACAGCTCCAGGTATACAGGTAGGGATCACAGCTCCACGTCCCCAGGTGGGGACCACAGCTCCTGGTCCTCAGATGGGGACCACAGCACCATGTCTACAAGTATGGATTATAGCTCCAGGTCCACAGGTGGGGATCACAACTCCAGTTCCACATGTTTGGATCACAGCTCCAGGTCCACAGGTGTGGATCACAGCTCCAGGTCCATAGAGGGGGATCACAGCTCCAGGTTTGCAGGTAGGGCTCAAAGCTCCAGGTTGCCAGGTGGGTTCCACAGCTCCAGGTCCACAGGTGGGGACCACAGCTCCAGGTCCACAGGTGGGGACCACAGCTACAGTTTCACAGGTCGGGACCACAGCTTCATGTACACAGTTGTGGACCACAGCTCCAGTTTCACATGTGGAGACCACAGCTCCGGATACACATGTGGGGATCAGAGCTTGAGGTCCACAGGAGGAGATCATAGCTCAAGGTCCATATGTGGGGATCACAGCTACAGGTGCACAGGTGGGGATCACAGCTCCAGGTCTGCAGGTGGGGATCACATCTCCAGGTTCACAGGTAGGGATCACAGCTCCAGGTCTATAGTTGGTGCTCATAGCTTCAGTTTCACATGAGTGGACCACATCTCCAGTTTCACAGTTGGGGACCACAGCTATCTGTTCAAATGTGGGGACCACAGCTCCAGGCCCACAGTTGGGGACCACAGCTCCAGTTTCACAGGTGAGGACCACAGCTCTAGTTTCACAGGACGGGACCACAGCTCCAGTTTCACAGTTGGGGATCATAGCACCAGGTCCACAGGTGGGGATCACATCTCCAGGTCCACAGGTGGAGATCATAGCTCCAGTCCACAGGTGGGGATCCAAGCTCCAGATCCAAAAGTGGGGATCATAGCACCAGGTCCACAGGTGGGGATCACAGCTCCAGGTCCACAGGTGGGGATCACAGCTCCAGGCCCACAGGTGGGGTACACAGTGCCAGGTCCACAGGTGGAAATCATAGCTCCAGGTCCACAGGTGGGGATCACAGCTCCAGGTCCACAGGTGGGGATCACATCTCCAGGTCCATAGGTGGGGATCACAGCTCCAGATCCACAGGTGGAGATCATAGCTCCAGGTCCATAGATGGGGATCACAGCTCCATGTCTACAGGTATGGATCACAGCTCCAGGTCCACAGGTGGGGATCACAGCTCCAAGTCCACAGGTGTAGATCACAGCTCCAGGTCCATAGATGGGGATCACAGCTCCAGGTCTATAGATAGGGATCACAGCTCCAGTTCCCCATGTGGGAATCACAGCTCCAGTTCCACAGGTGGGAACCACAGTTCCAGGTCCACAGGTGAGGACCACAGCTACAGTTTCACAGGTGGGAACCACAGCTCCATGTCCACAGTTGGGGACCACAGCTTCAGTTTCACAGGTAGAGACCACAGTTCAAGGTACACATGTGGGGATCATAGCTTCAGTTTCACAGCTGGGGATCGCAGCTCCATGTCCACAGGAGGAGATCACAGTTTCAGGTCCACAGGTGGGGACCACAGCTCCAGTTTCACAGTTGGAGACCACAGCTTCAGTTCCACAGGTGGGATCACAGCTCCAGTTCCAGGTGTGGTGATCACAGCTCCAGGTATACAGGTGTGGATCACAGCTCCAGGTCAATAGAGGGGGATCTCAGCTCCAGGTTTAGAGGTAGGGATCACAGCTCCAGGTCCCCATGTGGGGACCACTGCTCCAGTTCCACAGGTGGGGACCACAGCTCCAGGTCCACTGGTGGGGACCAGAGCTACAGTTTCACAGGTGGAGACCACAGCTCCAGTTTCACAGGTGTGGACCACAGCTCCAGTTCCACAGGTGCAGACAACAGCTGAGTTCCACAGGTGGGGACAGCAGCTCCAGTTACATAGGTGCAGACCACAGCTCCAGTTTCACAGGTGGGGATCACAGCTCCAGTTTCACAGGTGGGGACCAAAGCTCCAGTTTCACAGGTGGAGACCATAGCCCCAATTCCACAGGTGGAGACCACAGCTGAGTTCCACATTTGGGGATGACAGCTCCAGTTCCACAGGTGGGGACCACAGCTCCAGTTTCACAAGTGGGGACCACAGCTCCAGGTCTGCAAGTAGGGATTACAACTCCAGGTCCACAGGTGGGGATCATAGTTCCAGGTCCACAGGTGGAGACCACAGCTCCAGTTTCACATGTATGGACCACAGTTCCATGTCCACACATGGGGATCATATTTCCAGGTCCACAGGTGGGGACCACAGCTCCAAGTCTGCAGGTGGGGATCATAGCTCCAGGTCCATAGTTGGGGATCACAGCTCCAGGTCCACAGGTGGGCACCACAGGTCCAGTTTCACAGGTGGAAACCAGAGCTCCAGTTTCACAGGTGGGGACCACAGCTCCAGGTTCACAGGTGGGGACCCCAGATGCAGGTCTATATGTAGGGATCACAGCTCCAGGTCCACAGGTGAGTATCATAGTTCCAGGTCCATAGGTGGGGATCACAGCTCCAGGTCCACAGGTAGGTATCTCAGCTCCAGGTCCACAGGAGGAGATCGTAGCTCGAGGTCCATAGGTGTGGATCACAGCTCCAGGTCCATAGGTGGAGATCATAGCTCCATATCCATAGATTGGGTATCACAGCTCCAGGTCCACAGGTTGAGATCATAGCTCCAGGTCCATACATGGGGATCACAGCTCCAGGTCCACAGGTGGGGATCACAGCTCCAGGTCTTCAGGTGGGGATCACAGCTCCAGGTCTACAGTTAGGGATCACAGCTCCAGGTCCACAGGTGGGGACCACAGCTCCAGTTCCACAGGTGGTGACCACAGCTCCAGTTTCACAGATGGGGACCACAGCTCCAATTTCACAGGTGGGGAATACAGCTCCAGTTCCACAGGTGGAGACCAGAGCTCCAGTTTCACAGGTGGGGACCACAGCTCCAGGTTCACAGGTGGGGACCACAACTCCAGTTTCACATGTGGGGAACACAGCTCCAGTTTCACAGGTGGGGACCACAGATGCAGGTCTACAGGTAGGGATCACAGCTCCAGGTCCACAGGTGGGTATCATAGTTCCAGGTCCATAGGTGGGGATCACAGTTCCAGGTCCACACGTGGGTATCTCAGCTCCAGGTCCACAGGAGGAGATCATAGCTCCAGGTCCATAGGTGGGGATCACAGCTCCAGGTCCACAGGTGGAGATCATAGCTCCAGGTCTACAAGTGGGGTCACAGCTCCAGGTCTACAGTTAGGCATCACAGCTCCATGTCTACAGGTGGGGATCACAGCTCCAGGTCCACAGGTGGGGATCACAGCTCCAGGTCCATAGGTGGGGATCACAGCTCCAAGTCACAGGTGGGGACTACAGCTCCAGTTGCACAGGTGGGGACCACAGCTCCAGGTCCACAGTTTGGGACCACAGCTCCAGTTTCACAAGTACCGACCACAGTTCCAGGACCACAGTTGGGGATCATAGCTCCAGGTCCACAGGTGGAGATTGCAGCTCCAGGTCCACAGGTAGGCATCATAGCTCCAGGTGCCAAGGTTCAAATCACAGCTCTAGATCCACCGGTGCAGATCTTAGCTCCAGGTCCACAGGTGGATCATAGCTCCACGTCGATAGGAGGAGATCATAGCTCCAGGTTCACACGTGGGGATCACAGCTCCAAGTCCACAGGTGGAGATCATAGCTCTGGGTCCACAGGTGGAGATCTTATCTCCAGGTCCATAGGTGGGGATCACAGCTCCAGGTCCACAGGTGATCATAGCTCTGGGTCCACAGGTGGAGATCTTATCTCCAGGTCCACAGGTGGGGATCACAGCTCCAGGTCCACAGGTGAGGATCATAGCTCCAGGTCCACAGGTGGCGACCACAGCTCCAGTTTCACAGGTACAGACCTCAATTCCAGGTACACAGGTGGGGACCAGAGCTCTAGTTTCACAGGTGGGTATTGCAGCTCCTGATCCACAGGTGGAGACCACAGCTAAGTTCCACAAGTGGGGACCACATCTCCATTTCCACATGTGTGAACCACAGCTCCAGTTTCACAGGTGGGGACCAGAGCTCTGGTTTCACAGGTGGGTACCACAGCTCCAGGTCCACAGGTGAGGATCACATCTCAAGGTACACAGGAGGCGATCATAGCTCCAGGTAAATAGATGGATCACAGCTCCAGGTCCACAGGTGGGGATTATAGCTCCAGGTCCACAGGTGGGTACCACAGCTCCAGTTTCACAGGTGGGGACAACAGCTCCAGGTCCACAGGTGGAGACTACAGCTCCAGTTTCACAGTTATGGACCACAGTTCCAGGTCCACATGTGCGGATCATAGCTCCAGGTCCATAGGTGGGGACCACAGCTCCAGGTCAACAGGTGGGGACCACAGCTCCAGTTTCATGGGTGGGGGCCACAGCTCCAGGTCTGCAGGTAGGAATCACAGCTCCAGGTCCACAGGTGAGGATCATATTTCCAGGTCCATAGGTGGGGTCACAGCTCCAGGTGCACAAGTGGGTGTCACAGCTCCAGGTCCATAGATGGGGATCACAGCTCCAGGTCTCCAGGTAGGGATCACAGCTCCAGTTCTACAGGTGGGGTTCACAGCTCCAGGTCCACAGATGGGGATCACAGCTCCAGGTCCATAGGTGGGGACCACAGCTCCAGTTCCACAGGAGGGGACCACAGCTCCAGGTCCACAGGTGGGGATAACAGCTCTAGTTTCACAGGTACAGACCACAGCTCCAGGTCTGCAGGTAGGTATCACAGCTCTAGGTCCACAGGTGAGGATCATATTTCCAGGTCCATAGGTGGGGTCACAGCTCCAGTTGCACAGGTGAGTATCACGGCTCCAGGTCCATAGTTGCGGATCACACCTCCCGGTATCCAGGTAGAGATCACAGCTCCAGGTCCACAGGTGGGGATCACAGCTCCACGTCCACAGGTGGGGATCACAGCTCCAGGTCCACAGTTGGGGACCACAGCCCCAGTTCCACAGGTGGGGACGACAGATCCAGGTCCACAGGTGGGGACAACAGCTCCAGTTTCACAGGTACAGACCACAGTTCCAGGTCAACAGGTGGGGATCATAGCTCCAGGTCCTCAGGTGTGGATCACAGCTCCAGGTCCACAGGAGGAGATCACAGCTCCCAGTCCACAGGTGGGGACCACACCTACAGTTTCACAGGTGGGGACCACAGCTGCAGGTCCACAGGTGGGGACCACAGTTCCAGGTCTATAGTTGGGGCTCATAGCTCCAGTTTCACTGGAGAGGATCACATCTCAAGTTTCACAGCTGGGGACCACAGCTCTAGGTTCACAGGTGGGCACCACAGCTCTAGGTCCACAGGTGGGGACCACAGCTCCAGTTTCACAAGTGAGGACCACAGCTCCAGTTTCACAGGTGGGGACCACAGCTCCAGTTTCACAGGTGAGGACCACAGCTCCAGTTCCACAGGTGGGGACCACAGCTCCAGTTTAACAAGTGGGGATCACAGCTCCAGGTCTACTGGTGAGGATCATAGCTCCAGGTCCACAGGTGGAGATCATAGCTCCAGGTACACAGGTGGGGACCACAGCTCCACGTCTACATGTGGGGAGTATAGCTCCAGGTCCACAGGTGGAGATCACAGCTCTAGGTACACAGGTGGTGATCACTGCTCCAAGTCCACAGGTGGAGATCATAGCTCTAGGTCCACAGGTAGAGATCATAACTCCAGGTCCATAGGTGGGGATCGCAGCTCAAGTTTCACAGGTGGAGATCATAGCTCCAGGTCCATAGATGGGGTTCACAGCACCCGGTCTACAGGTAGGGATCACAGCTCCAGGTCTACAGGTGTGTATCACAGCTCCAGGTCCACAGGTGGGGATCATAGCTCCAGGTCCACAGTTGGGGACCACAGCTCCAGGTCCACAGGTGGTGACCACAGCTCCAGTTTCACAGGTGGGGACCACAGCTCCAGGTCCATAGTTGGGGACCACAACTCTAGTTTCACAGGTATGGACCACAGTTCCAAGTCCACAGGTGGGGATCATAGCTCCAGGTCCACAGGTGGGGATCGCAGCTCCAGGTCCTCGGGAGCAGATCACAGCTCCAGGTCCACAGGTTGGGACCACATCTCCAGTTTCACAGGTGCGGACCACAGCTGCAGGTCCACAGGTGGGACCACAGTTTCAGGTCTACAGTTGGGGCTAATAGCTCCAGTTTCACAGGAGTGGACTACATCTGCAGTTTCACAGCTGGGGACCACAGCTCCAGGTCCACAGGTGGGGACCACAGCTCCAGTTTCACAGGTGGCGGCCACAGCTCCACGTCCACAGGTGGGGACCACAACTCCAGTTTCACTTTGGGGGACCACAGCTCCAGGTCTACAGGTCAGGATCACAGCTCCAGGTCCACATGTGGGGATCATAGCTCCAGGTCGACAGGTGGGAATCACAGCTCCATGTCCACATGTCGATGTCTTAGCTCCAGGTTCATTAATGGGGATCATGGCTCTTGGTCCCCAGGTGGGGTTCATAGCTCCAGGTCCATAAGTGGGGACCGCAGCTCCAGTTTCACAGGTGGGGACCACAGCTCCAGGTCCACAGGTGGAGACCACAGCTCCAGTTTCACATGTATGGACCACAGTTCCAGGTCCACAGGTGGGAATCATATCTCCAGGTCCACAGGTGGGGACCATAGCTCCAGGTCCACAGGTGGGGATCATATCTCCAGGTCCACAGGTAGGGACCACAGCTCCAGGTCCACAGGTGGGGACCACAGCTCCAGTTTCATTGGTGGGCACCACAGCTCCAAGTCTGCAGGTGGGGATCATAGCTCCAGGTCCATAGTTGGGGATCACAGGTCCAGGTCCACAGGTGGGCACCACAGGTCCAGTTTCACAGGTGGAACCACAGCTCCAGGTCTACAGGTTGGATCACAGCTCCAGGTCTACAGGTGGAGACCATAGCTCCAATTCCATGGGTGGGGATCACACCTCCAGGTCCAGAGGTGGAAATCACAGCTCTAGGTCCACAGGTGGAGATCATAGTTCCAGGTCCATAGGTCAGATTATAGCTCCAGTTCCATAGGTGGAGATCATAGCTGCAGGTCCACAGGTGGAGATCATAACTACAGGTCCATAGGTGGGGTACACAGCTCCAGGTCTACAGTCAGAGATCATAGCTCCAGGTCCATAGGTGGGCAATCAAAGCTCCAGGTCCACAGGTGGATTACAGCTACTTCTCCACATGTGGAGATCCTAGCTCCAGGTCCACAGGTGGAGATCATATCTCCAGGTCCACAGGTGGAGATCATAGCTACAGGGCCACAGGTGGGGATCACAGCTGTAGGTCCACAAATGGGGATCAAAACTCTAATTTCATAGGAGGGGACCACAGCTCCAAGTCTACAGGTGAGGAACACAACTCCAGATTCATAGAATGTGACCACAACTCTTGCTCACAGGAAGCAACCACTACTCAGGCTCCCGGGGTAGGACAATAGCATTAGCTCCCAGGATGGGACCACCACTCTCACTCGTAAGAGGAGACCACAGCTGCAGCCCACAGGAAGGGACTGAAATGCTAACTCACAAGAGGGAACCACAACACTGACTCATAGAAGGGGACCACCACTTAAGGTCATAGGAGGGAACCACAACTTTGTTTCATGGAAAGAGACCCCACTCCAGCTCCCATGGCATGAACACAGTTCTGACTCCCAGGAAGGGCCACAGCTCCAGATTCATAGGAGGATATCAGAGTTCTGGCACATCAGAGGGGACTACAATTCCATGTCATGGGAGGCAAACAAAGTTCCAGGCTCATGGGAGGGGCCATAGGTTCAATTACAGCAATTCCTACTATTTTTCTGTTGCTGTTTCTCTGTCTAAATGATTATGCTTGTGTTTTAGGAGAGCATTTTGGATTCTGTGCAGCAGATGAAGAAAACATTTTTCCAGCCGACTTGAA
Source organism: Rhizomys pruinosus (assembly GCA_009823505.1). Lineage (NCBI taxonomy): Eukaryota > Metazoa > Chordata > Mammalia > Rodentia > Spalacidae > Rhizomys > Rhizomys pruinosus. The sequence continues at coordinate 304,016 of VZQC01013712.1, forward strand.
GCTTTCAATAGAGAGATATCAATATTGGAGACAAACACTCTTCACTTTTGTCCAGGTAGACTGATAGATCAGGTGTTTTCTTTATCATGGTCAAGGATCCAGTTGGCATTTTTTGTATTTTTTTGAGACAGGGTCTCCCTTTAGTACCAGCTGGCCTGGATCTTGCTCTGTAGACCAGGCTGGCCTTGAACTCAGAGATCTGCCTGCCTCCACCTCCCGAGTGCAAGTGCTGGGATCAAAGGTGTGCACCACCACGCCTGGCTCTCAGTTGGCATTTTTTTTGTGTGTGTGTCAGCAGTTTTCACATCTTTCAATTTGGGCAAGGGAAGTTAGTGACGAGATAGCTTCTTGCTGGAGTCAAGTTTTGCCAAGTCCCATCATCTTGACTCTCTAAATATTTTCTTTCTTACTCGACATGTCCTTTCTGATCTGTGCCTGATGATATGCCTTCATCTTCCATGTGATTGGTGACCTGTCTGGATCTGAGTTTCAACACAACTGACAGGAGACTGACATCCCCAGAAACTGTACTCCTTCAATTCTCCTGCCTAGAAATAAAAGTACTTTGCCACTGGGCTTGGCTTTCTCACAAGACTTAAACAACTGAAGTGCACAGGGTCCTTCCTGCCATCTTGTGTCACTTGCTTGGTTGCACAAAAAATGTAAATAAAGTTTCTTTAAAAATCTTTAAATTTATATTTATTTTCCATCCAAGAAATTTGACAGTATTGCCATACAGAGAAAAGCTATGTTTTTTATACATCTTCCCTTAGATGGCCATAAAGCTTAGAAGACTTTAAAATAGAAGAAATCTTTCTGGAATAATGTTAGAAATTAAGCTGTAGTCTTCCATTACTTCTATTTCAAATGCAACTTTTAGAACAAGAAAATAATCATTTTGTGTATCTAAATAACAAATGCTTTTTAAGTCCCAGAATTTAAAGATCGTTGAGTGATGAAAATTATGTAGTGCCTTGAAAACTCTGGGAATGATTTCTGAATTTCCACAGCATTATTATTAACAGATATCAACTGTGGGCTTAAAGATTTCTGGGCATATTATGCAACAAAAGTAGATGTCAATGCTCATGTGCCAGGTGTGTAGCTTGGTTCTGAACAGCAACAGTGAAGATACACATTTTTTGAGATTAATATAAGACCCTAGGCCTTGGAGGCAGACTGCCTAGTGTCCACTCTTGGCTAACCTACCCATGAATGTGTGCCCCATGCACAAACCCCTTCCATCTCTTTGTTTACTTGTTTTTTTGGTCTTTTTGAGACAGGGTCTCCCTATAGCACCAGCTGTCCTGGAATTCACGCTGTAGACCAGGCTGGCCTTGAACTCACAAAGATTTGCCTGCCTCTGCCTCCCAAGTGCTAGGATTAAAGGCGTGCGCCACCACGTCTGGCTTGTTTTCTTTTTTATGCCTCACAAAGCTGGATGGTGCAAGTGTACTCACACAATGCAGCTATACCTTCAGACCCATTAACCTAGTCAGCATCTTCCCTCTTGCTTGTCTATCCTTGGGAGTGATGCTGCAAGGCTAGCCATAATATTTTTGGGTTAGGAAGAAATGTTTTAAAAAACCAAGTTCAGGCACCAGCCATTTTGGCTCTATTAGGACCCTGTAGACCCCCAGATCCAGAAGCATTCCCAGGACTATCTTCATAAGTCTCCTTTTCCCCACCTCCTTTTATGCCATGGGATTAGCTATGCCGGGAATTTTGGACTTTCTTCTAGACATTCCCAGCCCAGCTTTGCGTACTCCCTCTCCCATGCTTACTTAGGTCATTTCTGCTCTGTTAGGACTCTATGGACCACCAGATCTGGTAGCTTTCCCAGACCTGCCTTGTTAAATCTCCTTTCCCTTATTTTATTGGGATACAACATTAGTGTCTTGGCTCTGCCAGGACACTGGCATGCTACAGGGAGTTTCGGAGACCTGTATTGCACCTTTCACACCTGCTCTGGTTAATTGGATCCTTATGCCCCAAGAACTGCGAGGACTCCCAGCCTAATTTAACAGCCAACATGTTCACCTAGAACCCCCTCAAACCTGTTCCAGGACTGTGAAGAATCAAACCTGGAATCTCAACACAAAAGTTCACCTCTTAGTCTCTAACTTAATTGTGACCACTTTTTTTTTTTTTGGTCTTTTCAAAACAGGGTCTCCCTGTAGCCCCAGCTGTCCTGGAAATCACTCTTTAGACCAGGCTGGCCTTGAACTCACAAAGATCCACCTGCCTCTGCCTCCCAAGTGCTAGGGTTAAAGGTGTGCGCCACCAAGCCTGGCTTGTGACAACTTCTTAAACCTCATTTGCAAACCGACAAAAAATGGTTCCCAAAATGAACACTAAGCACTACTCAGTTGAGCCATCACCTGAGAACTTGGGGAAACAGCAAATAAAGATGCAAAGAATTACTCAGCAATGAGGAGATCATCTACCCATACCAAGAAACATCACCAATAACACAGCTCCAGATACCTAAGTCTCATCAAATGTATAAGAGGCATCTAGAACATCAAGTAGATAGGACCAGAAAAGAAACATCCCATATCACATAATAGTCCAAACTCTAAATGTATCAAAGAAAGAAAAGAGATTAAAAGCTATGAATACATGCATTGTGTCTAAATGGATTAAAAAAAAAAGTCGTGGGAAGCAAAAGCACCATCACAGGAAAAATGAACACATATTGTGTGTAGTATTCTTCATTAAAAAGTCATATATATTATTTAATCTTAAGTTTCTTGAGAGATGTTTTACAATTAAATTTGCATTCGTATCAAATATCACAGTGTGGTATATAGAATTTAAGATGGTAATGATAAATCAGCTACAAAGACCCCAATTCAGTGCATTAAACCTCTTATGATGGTCATCATTCTGCATTAGAGAGTTCCATGATCTAATAGTCAAGCAGCAAATCCCTCTCACCAATTTTTTTCTCCAGAAATCAGAGCATAGTAAAAGGTCAGAACATGAAGTGCAGTCAGTACTGACATGTGGCAATAGTGTCAACCTTGTTCAGACTGTACCAGTGCTCAGAGGATTCATACTCCTCAGCTAATTAGAATGAAACTGGTCTATGCCTCCACCATATTTGAATGGGAAATTTTCACAGACACAATATCTTGAAATGCACATTGTTCTTGAAATTACTTTGATTATGAAACTTTACATCATTGTAGTTCTTTTTTTATCATTGTAGTTCTTTTCAGAGTGATCTGCCTCACTGGACAGAAACTGCTTTACTCTTCCATTGTTTGCATACACACTTGTTTTTGCACTGCATACCTCATGCTATACCATAAACAACTTTTTTAAAACCTTAGGAGTTGCAGGACTATGTGAGACTGCCCCCTGCTGAGTAGAGCTGGTACTCAGCAGAGAATTACTAAAAAGAAACAACCCAGGACACTAGAACAGAGAACAAGGTATTCAGGGAACATTCTCCAGTCACTCCAGTGTTCCATTGTGACTAATAAGAGCCTGTGTCTGTGTGTGCCCATGTTAACTTTTGAACATAAAATGTCCCCAACACGTTCATGTGTTGAATGCTTTGTCCCCATTTGGTGCTGTTATTTTAGGATGTGTTGGTTGGACTTTTTTTTTTTTTTTTTTT